>PKML01046943.1:26125-71204 GCA_002933935.1 Eutrema yunnanense | reverse complement strand
TGTTGATAAAGTGAGAGCCACCATCACTTATCACAATTCGAGGCACTCCAAAGCGAGGAAAGATGATGGTCTTAAACAGCTTAAGAACCACTGCAGAGTCATTGTGCTCACTAGATATCACCTCCACCCATTTGGACACATAGTCCACTGCAACCAGGATGTATTGTTTCTTCTGTGATGGTGGAAAGGGACCCATAAAGTCGATGCCCCAGCAATCAAAAACTTCAACCTCAAGGATGAAATTTTGTGGCATCTCATGTCTCTTGCTGATCTTCCCTCTCCTCTGACAAGCATCACACTGTGAAACGAATGTGTGAGCATCCTTAAACATGGTAGGCCACCAGAAGCCTGCTTGTAGAACCTTGGAAACCGTCTTGGAGTGAGCAAAGTGACCAGCATACTCAGACCCGTGGCAATGAAAAAGAATAACTGACATTTCAGACTCTGCAACGCATCTTCTGTAGACACCATCTGAGCAATGCTTGTATAGGTAAGGCTCATCCCAGAAGCATCTCCTGACATCGCGCATAAACTTCTTCCTTGCATATTTTATGGGATACTGTGGCTCAGTCTCTATAGCAAGGTAGTTGGCGATGTCTGCGTACCATGGACGTGCAGTACTGGAGTCAGCGACTAGACAGACATCATAGCAGTTCAACTACTCGTCGGACAGAACAGGTGCAGGTCGCGACTGGTGTCGATCGATACCAGGTGGGTATCGATCGATACCGAAAGTCTGAATTCGTGGAAATTGCAGATTTTCGGGATAAAGGTCTTGAAAGATCGTCTCAATGAGGTAAACTCCTTCCTCTGGCAGACAATCATCAATAGGGACGAACTCATCGACCTTTAGTCGCGATAAGTGGTCAGCAACGCCATTCTCAACTCCTTTCTTGTCCTTGATCTCGATGTCGAAACCTTGGAGCAAAAGAACCCATCGGCATAGACGAGGCTTGAGGTCCTTGTTCTTCATCAGGTATTTGAGAGCAGCATGGTCTGTGTGAACAATGACCTTGCTCCCAATCAAGTAGGACCGAAATTTCTCAAAGGAGAAGACCACTGCCAGCAACTCCTTCTCAGTGGTGATGTAGTTTCGCTGAGCATCATCCAACGTCCTGCTGGCATAATAGATAGCATGGAGTTTCTTGTCTTTCCTCTGACCCAAAACAGCTCCAACAGCGAAATCACTGGCATCACACATCACCTCAAAATGCAAACTCCAATCAGGTGGTTGGACTACAGGAGCACTCACCAATGCCTTCTTGATTTCCTCGAAGGCTACAAGGCAATCAGATGTGAAATCAAACTTGACTTCCTTACATAACAGGGCTGTGAGTGGGCGTGGAAGCTTGCTGAAATCTTTGATGAACCTCCTGTAGAAACCAGCATGACCAAGGAAGCTACGTATCTCAGGAACAGATCGTGGTGGTTGCAAGCTTGTCATGACCTGAATCTTTGCCTTGTCGACTTCGATTCCTGCCTTAGAAACCTTGTGCCCAAGAACAATGCCATCTTGTACCATGAAGTGGCATTTCTCCCAATTAAGAACCAAGTGCTTCTCCTCGCGTCGCTGAAGCACTTTGCACAAGTTATCCAGACAGCCCTTGAATGACGATCCATACACAGAAAAATCATCCATGAAGACTTCCATGAACTCCTCAGTCATATCTGTGAAAATCGACATCATGCAACGCTGAAAGGTCGCTGGAGCATTACATAACCCAAATGGCATTCTTCTGTAGGCGAATGTGCCATAGGGACATGTGAAGGTCGTCTTTCCCTGGTCCTCTGGATGTATAGGAATCTGGAAAAAGCCTGAGTACCCATCAAGGAAACAGTAGTATGGGTGACTCGCTAACCTCTCCAGCATCTGGTCAATGAATGGCAAAGGGAAGTGATCCTTCCTTGTGGCTGCATTCAGCTTCCTGTAGTCAATGCACATCCTGTGACCAGTGATTGTCCTTGTAGGGATCAGCTCGTCCTTCTTGTTCTTCACCACAGTTATGCCTCCTTTCTTAGGCACAACGTGAACTGGACTAACCCAAGAACTATCCGAGATGGCATAGATAATTCCTGCTTCCAACAGCTTCATCACTTCCTTCCTGACCACTTCCTTCAGGTTCGGATTCAGCCTCCTCTGACACTCAATTGAAGACTTTGACTCATCATCCAAGTGAATCCGATGCATGCACAAGTCTGGTGCTATACCTGAAATATCAGCAAGAGAATAGCCAAGAGCTTTGCGATACTTGCGCAGCTTGCTCAGCAGTAAAGCAACCTCTGTGGTATTCAAAGAAGCATTAACGATAACTGGGTATGTAGAATTAGGACCAAGAAAACTATACCTCAGATTCGCTGGAAGTGGTTTTAGTTCCACCTTAGGAGCCTTCTCTATACTCCAATCTCCAAGCCCAGCAGCTTGCTTAGAACCATCGACCAACCCTCTTTCTGGCCGTAGGGTATCGATTGATGATTGATACCCAGGTGGTATCGATCGATACTGGTGATGCACCTGGGTATCTTCGAGTATCCAACAGATTCGTCACATGAACGGACTTCTGAAGTGGCTGAACAGACCAATGCTCTCTCCAGTGAATCTTCATGATGCATCTCCAGGAAGTACTCTTCAGCTATGTCACTGAAAGTGTCCACATAGAATGTCTGCCCATCGATGGTTGGCCTTTTCATCAATTTTTCCATGTTGAAGGACATCACCAAGTCACCGATGTTGAGAGCAATATGTCCATTCTTGCAGTCAATTAAGGCTCCAGCAGTTGCAAGGAATGGTCTGCCTAGGATGAGAGGATCCTTAGGCTCAGCATCGTACTTCAGGACGATGAAATCTGTTGGGATCAAGCAGTTCCCAATCACGACTGGGACATCTTCAAGTAGTCCCTCTGGAAGTCGCACTGAGCGATCAGCAAGTACCAGCGAAATCCTTGTAGATAGGAAATCTGTCATCCCCATTCGCTTGGCAACTGAGTGTGGCATAAGGTTCACACTCGACCCAATATCACAGAGAGCTCGCTCAAATCTGTCTGAGTAGATAGTGCAGTCCAAAACAAAGCTCCCTGGGTCTGGTAGCTTCTTAGGAATTTTATTGAGCAGCATCGCACTGCACTCAGCTGTGATCAACATGACACCCTCCTCTATGTTCATGTTGCTAGAGACCATCTTCTTCACGTATCTCCTGAAAGCTGGGCATGTCTTAACATCATCAACAAAAGGAAGTTCCACAACCAACTTATCAAGCATTGCCTTGCATCTGGCATCTTCCCATTCCTTCCTTGTCAGCTTAGGAAGTATAGGAAAAGGTGCCTTGGGTGTATACACCCTTTCCTTGACGATCTCGGGCTCCTTCTCTGGTTGTGTCTCAGCATCGATCGATACTCGAGGGGTATCGATCGATACACGGGTTTTAGGATTCACTCGAGTTGATGTCTGAACTGGTGTCGATCGACACAGACCAGTATCGATCGATACCTGGGGATTTTCAGAATCCCAATCGTCATCTCCTGCAAGATCGACGAGGTTTTGGCTGTTCTTCACTCCTGTAGACACCTCTTTTCCACTCCTTAAAGTGATGGCGTTGATATGTGCCCTTGGATTTTCAGTTTTCCCTGGAAGAAAACCTTCCTGCCTCTTTATAGCTGCTGTTGTCTGAGCCACTTGGGTTTCCAGCTTCTTATTGGAAAGGTTCATGGCCTCGATCTTCCCATTCAGATCCATGTACAGCGAGTCAAACTTTCCATTGAAATCCACCTGCAACTTCTGCTGTCCCAGAAGAAGCTGTTCCATCATGGATTTCATCTCGTTATCTGTGGATTTGGGAGAAACTGGTTGATACGAAGAGTTCCCATAGTTGCGAGTAAAATCGCTGCTCTGAAGTGGTTTATGAGTGAATTGCTTCGCTCCGAAACCAGATTGGTTTCCCTCTAACTTGTACCCACCTTGCTGATTGTTGTTATTGAAGTTCCTGTTATTGTTATACCCAAATCGCTGACCCTGGAAACCATAACCACCAACGTAGTTAACATCCTCTTCTTCTTCTTCCACATTCGCTACTTCATCAGCAAAGTGCACAGATTTCTTCGACTTCCCGACCAGGAAATCCAGCTTGGCCTGCATGTCAGCAATCTGCGATCCCTCTGTTCCTCCAGCTTGCTTATTCCTTTCGAAATCAGCATTCTTGGTGCTATTACTAGACGCCAAGTTCTCTATCAGTACAACTGCATCATCCGGATACCTGGTGAAGAAGTTCCCATTGCTTGCAGAGTCCATTGCCATCTGGTATCTCCAGTCAACTCCTCTGTAGAAAGTGCCCAGCAGCTGCACCTGAGTGAACCCATGGTGCGGACAGTCTCTCTGATAAGACTTGAAGCGAACCCATGAAGCCTTGTATGCTTCTGTCGGACCCTGAGCGAACTGAGAGATCTTGTTCCTGAGCTCCTCGGATCTCGCATCATCATAGAAATTAACCAGAAATGCGTTCTTCGTCTCATCCCATGTAGTTAGAGAATCAGGGGCTAGCTGCTTCAGCCAATAAGCAGCATCCCCACCAAGAGAGTACGGGAAGAGTTTGCAGAACAGGAACTCATTGGGCACTCCATTATACTTCATGCTAGTGACCAAGTCTTCGAACCTTTCGATGTGATCCATGGGATGCTCATGAGGTAGACCATGGAATGGGTTCTGACTTACGAGAGCGTAGTATGCTGGTTTCAGCTCGAAGTCATTCCTCTGAAAAGTCGGTATGCGAATCGCAGCTCGATTGGCAAAGAACTGATCAGGCCTGTTGTGCTCGCCAAGTGTTCTAGCTCGATAACCTGCAGCATTCCCAGCGTTAGCGCGCCCAGCTGGCGCGACAATCTCAGCAACAGGAGCAGGGACAATGATGTTTCCAGCCTCATCAAGTCGCTGCCCTCCTTCATTGCACACATGACCCTACTGGTCTCTCAAGACACCAGCTTCATCAAATCTTAAAACCACTGGGTTGTTCATCCTTGATGTCTGCTTTGTCTTTCTGTTTGTGCGTTCCAAACGTGCTAGTTCCTCTAACGAAAGATTGACCAGCTGAGTGCTATTGTTTCTTCTGGTTTCACGAACAGGCATGCACCTGAAACACTAAGATCAAGAACGTAAGAAACCAAAGTCACGATGAGTATCGACCGATACTGATGGTATCGATCGATATCAACGAGAAAATCGCCTCGGTATCGACCGATACTAGGTAGTATCGATCGATACTGACGGGTTTAGTCGAAACTCGACAGCTACAATCTAATGGTGAAATTGAATCCCCGGCAACGGCGCCAAAATTGATATGCTCAATTTAATACCCTAACAGTACTAAAGCAGTAGTTGTAGTCTAGCTAGGGGTCGAACACAAGGATCCACAGAAATCACTCAATAAATTATAAAGGATCGAGCTAAGCTAAGCAATTCAGTTTAAACAGAAAACAGAAAGCAGTAAACGATTTGTTTTCAATGGAAAAAAGATAGGTTCATGGATATTTCTCAGGAAATCAATGAATGCAAAATAAACTAACTAATCAGGGTTCAGGTTAAGCACGGTTCTCGAACTCAAATCACTAATGTATAATTAATCAACTGTCGTTGCGAAAACTATCTAAATCTAAACTTCAGAATCTCAAATTTCTTTGCAAATCCCTAAGAATAAATCAGCTTTAATTTCAAGTTTGATATGTTCACAAATCAATTAAACCAAATTTCTTTGCGAGTAATCAATTTGCTCACCCTAGTTCTATCAGGTAATTAATCGCACTGTCGTGCCTAATCAATTATCCTAAGATCTAAGTTCTAGGTGATCAATCTAGAATTAGCTTTGAGAACAACCTAAGGTGAAGAACTAATTCAGATTATGAACCCTAAATAACTAATCAACCTAGCATTCAAAGAAATACCTAATGAGAATCCCCAAACCTAACAAGAGATCTACTCAGACATGGAGATTAAATTAATAAACATGTTTGAATAAAATACTCTATATAAAATCAGAAAGAGAAACAAGGTTTGAGATCTGATCTCGAGCGAAGGGAAATCAGAATTGTATCTCTCACCAAAATCTCTCTTAAACTCAAGCAAAATAAAGCATAGCCTAAACAGATGGCTGAAAACTCCTATTTATAACCTAAATCACGACTTGGGGTCTTCTTGTAAATATCAAAGACTTCTGGGCATTTTTGTAATTCTTCAAGTCTTGGAAAGACTCGCGGGTTGTGTTTGCTGCGCTGGGTATCGATCGATACCAGGGGGTATCGATCGATACTTGCCGTGAAATCAGATACTCAGCAACACGACTTCAGCTTCTGCTCCAAAGTGCTCCCATAATCTTCAATATCTCCAATAATCCTCCAAACGTGCTAAGACCTGTAAAAGACTCTAAAAGACTCCAAAATACTAGAAAGACTCTATAAAAAGGACTTATATCATGGCCTAAATAGGGTAAAAACCATGATATATCATATAGTAGGCACATAGTAATCTAATTTAGTTACTGAGTGATACTTACATTTATTGTGTTGTGTAGCGGAAGTACAATTGGGAGAGGGGGATTACTGACCTGGTGAAAGCAGGCTTCTTGAGAAGGGCCAAAAAACGGATGAAAGGCATAGTAAGTCAAGCTAAACACAGTGGTGAGAGACCACCTTGGATAGGCGAAACGCTTTGGGCAGAAATGGTGGCTCATTGGGGAACTCCAGAAGCAATTGAGAGGAGCTCTACTTACTCACAATGCCGCAACTCTGACCGTGGCGGTCTTGGTCCTCACAAACACGTATCCGGGCAGAAATCATACCTGCAAGTTCAACAAGAAATGGTAACGTTTTAATTCATTGGTTTTATATATTGCATTTCAGATAACTAATATGTTTTTGTATCATTTTAGGAGGAAGAATTAGGGCGTCTTTTCTCGCTTGGAGAAGTCTTTATGAAAACACATACAAGACATGATGGATCTTTTGTTGATCAAAATGCCAAAAGGGTAGCTGAAACTTATGAGAAGAACATCCAAGAGAGGATGTCAGAAATGGCTGTTGATGGTGCATCACCTTCAGAGCAATCAACTCAGCAGAACCTGACCATTGAACAAAAAAATTACATCTTTCTTAAGGTAAGTCTTCCTCTTCTTAGAATTAGTTTAACAAGTCCTTAGTTGCTGTAATCTGATTGAATCTGATGAGTTGATTGTTTAGGTAAGTTTTCAGTTTTCAGTTTCTTGTCTTAAGGTAATCTCATTGAATCAGATCGTGGTTCTTTTGGTGTTATTGATGCATTCAGTTTTCAGTTTCTTGTCTTATGGTAATCTGTCATTTTGGATGCACTCTTTTTGTGGCCTGTGATTGAAGAGTTTTAGTCTCATTTATATACTCTAACAATGTGGTCATTTTCTGTTTCTTTCCTGGTCAGTTTTGTGACTCATGTGTTCTACGTTTCTGGTTCATGTTTCTCATGTGTTGAACGTTTCTTTCCTTGTCAGTTTTGTAACATGTCTTCTGATTCTTTTTTTTTTTTTGTGTGTTAATCTACTGAAACAGATACCAAGGGACAGCCTTTTGGACTTGGGGAACTTGGAGAGATCTTCAACAGCAGGAGTAAGGACAGTAGTAGTTATGCATCCTCCTCAAACACAATTTTTGAGATGCAAGAACAACTTCGAGCTGCTCATCAAAAGATCGCGGAACAAGAAGCGGAAAATGCTCGACGAGATGAGGAACATCGACTTGCTCAAACTCAGTTGGCGTCGTTCCTCTCCTTCTTCAAAGATAAGGATCCAGCCACCGCATCCACCGCAGCCACCGCAGCCACCGCACCAGCCATCGTACCGGCCAACTTACCGGCCACAAACCATTCACTTCCATGTTAAAACTTTTACATTTTGTATATATAAATGTTTTGGATTTATAAATGTAAAAAAATGTTTTGTATCTTGTTTTCTGTTATTGAAATCTTTAATTTAAACTTTCATTTTCATTTTAGGTTTTTTAAATTTAAATATAATTTCTGATTTGAGAAGAGGAATATAAAAATAGTGGCCAATTAGTTGCTAATAAGTGACTCTTTCGCGACTAATTAACAGATTTGCGACAACGACAAGAACAAAATAGTGGCAAAGTAGTTGCCAATATGTGACTCTTTCGCGACTACTTTTAAAACAGTCCTAAATATAATTGTATCAAAGTAGTCTCGATAATACGACTATTCCTTGAGTCTGAAAATAATCTCTAATAAACGACTATTTAATCGTCTTAAAATTGTCTCTATAGTACGACTCAAAAAACAGTCTGTAAATTGTCGCTAATAAACGACTATAAATGTCAGTGTCAACATAGTCGCTTATATACGACGAAAATATTTTGTCACACAATAGTCGTAAATTTGCGACTATTATGTGATAACTGTATTGTGCGACCAATTATTTGCGACTACTTTTATTAGTCCTAAAATAGTCGCAAATGACTGATTTGGGACTATTTTGGGACTCTTTTGGTAGTCGCAAAGCTGTGTTTTCTTGTAGTGAGACTTGAAACTGTCTCATCTCATAATGACGTCTTCATCTGTATTTCGCAACTCTTCCTCTTCCCTCTTCTGCAAACAAAAAAAGAACTAGTGAGCGATCACATTTTTCTCTTCTTCTCTTTAAAAAAAAAAAGTTAAGAGATGGCAAGAGCGGTCAACATGATATCGGAGTTAAGTAGAAAAAAAAAGGATAAACATGATTGGAACCTCACGGTGAAGATCCTGCGTATGTGGATAAGAGATTGGGGATCTGGCGCAAATATGAACATGCTTCTTTGTGATGAAGAGGTAAGATATATATATCATTTTCTCTTCTAAATTTCTCTATCAAGGAACAAGGATAGGATAGGAGATCTCATAGGATAGACACCACTGTTTTTGTTATCTTCAGGGAACAAGAATACAAGCGAATGTTTGTGGTGAATCATTTCGTTTGTTCTCGTGGGTGAAGAACTTTGAGCGGTATTGGTTCAATCTCAAGCATTTTACAGTGTCGTGGGGTCAAATTATTATGCGAACAAATCGAAACTCCTATGAAATAGATTTCGATGGAAAGACAACCTTTAGTTTGCTCAAAGACTATCCAAACCAAAATCATTTTTTGGTTTTCACCCCCATCATTGACATCATTCGGCAAGAAGTTTCAGAACGGTATCCTATAGGTATGAGTAACTTTGATTGTATCTTAACCGTTTGTGTTTTAAACCTATGTAAAACTCCGTAAAACTGGTGTTTTATTCTGTAAAACTATATATTGGATCTGTGGGTTTTGGTAAAACTGCGTAAAACTGGTGTTTTGTTTTGTTTTATAGATGTTTTAGGAGTAATCACGTGGGTTGGTAATCCACGGATGAAGACAACCGTTCAGTTTACCATCCGAGATAGAGAGTAAGTGTTTTGTTTTGTTTTTGTTTTGTGACATGTTTAAAGGGTTATCGTGTTTTGTTAGTAAATGTTTTGTTTTGTGACAGGTTTAAAGGGTTAGAGTGTTTGGCTCATGGAGAACTGGCCGAGCAACTATCTTCACGTTTTACAAGCGCGAATGATTGGCACATCTTCTGCATTTTAAGATGTTTCCGGGTCGAAACATTAGGAAGTGAGTTGTGAAGGAGCCCTGATTTATATCACTACGATTTAAGTCATTGTCTATTATGATATATATCGTAGTGAAATACTAACAACTAAACTTTGAATTCATGGCTTAAATCTTTTTTTTTTTGTAGATAATTCATGGCTTAAAGCAGAAGAAGGCCTCTCAAACATTGAATTTGAAGATTATGCCTCTTTTCCAGAAATATATAGTTTTCTGATTCGGTAAGATTATGCGTTTCAAATATATATATAGGTACTCTTATCCTATTCAATTAGCATGTTTACCAATTTTCTAAACCTATAAATGTTTACAGGTACCCATATCCTCCACCAGACCCAGCAACCTACAACAACGACCACAAGCTTGGATTTACTCCATTCTAATAATAAGACAATATATTGTAGTGTTTGTTTTTATTAAACTCCGTAAAACTGGTATTACTAATTGTCTTTTACAAAACCTAAACCAAAATTTGATATTAGTAAAACAGGTATTAGTAATTGGTCGAACTGGTCAAACTTGTATTAGTAATTGTGTTTTACAAAACCTAAACCAAATTTTGATTTTACAAAACCTAAACCAAAATTTGATTTTACAAAACCTAAACCAAGTTGACTCAACATAATTTTGATTTTACAACATGTATTAAGTTGGAAATTGAGAAAGTATATCATATTGGGTTGTTATGAAGTAATCTACACAATAGTCATTATACTTTTAATGTCATTTTGTAAATAATAACCAACTTAGGATGAAAAAGTTACAAAAATCTAGTTTTAAAACATATTAATGCATAAAACACTCATAATTATATGTTTATCTAGTTAAATCAACAGTAAACTAAAAAAACAAAATTTAAGGATAGGTAATACTAATTAAAATTGTAAACACCCAAAGTAAAACTACTGAGAACTTTCGTATAACTACTATATCCTGTAAAACTATGTGTAAATGTTTTGGCGCACGTGTGAGTAAAAGACGGCCCACGTGTTTCCCTTCTAAAGACGGCGCACGCTACACGTTTTCCCTCCATCATTTCCCTCGAATTTTTTGGGTTTCCCTCCATTTATTACTCTTTCTCCTCCACACAGAGCACTTGCACATGAGATCTCCTCGCACATCGAGCACAAATCCATTTTTCTCTCTCATTTAGTGGGTCGAATCGATTCATCTTAGTTTAGATTCGAAGCTTCTGACACCATGAATTTCAGATACAGCAAATGCGTGAAGATATTGCAAAGATGAAGGAGTCAGATACAGCAAATCGATTCATCTTAGTTTATCCAGTACTACCAAATCAATTTCAAAACAAACAAAGTTACCCAGTTTTACCAGTAATACGGATTGAAATACAAAACGGACAATATAGTTTTAACTAATAAAACCAGTAATACATGGCATTTTTCAGTAGTACAAATCCAAACAACCACCATCATTCTTCACATGGCATTTTTCCTTGACCTTGTCGTTGGCCTACTCACGTGATTGTCTACTCCAGTCCGTTTAACACCCTTTTTTGTTTCGTGAATCATTGGAGCTCGAATCATTGTCTTCTTCTTGAGAAAGACCAACATGCTCGGGTGGTGGGTCTGCAGGCGCCTGCAATTGAATACAGTTATACTCCAATATTATCAAGTATTATCAAGTGTTACCTTTTAAAATTATTAAATTTACGAATCCAAAATGTTACCTTTGAGTTCTGTAATTGCTCCTTCACATAAGCTTCCAACGGTGTGACTCTTTTGTCCAACCCATCAACTTTATCCTCAATTTTCTTCAACATTTCTCCCATCTCTTCTTTCATGGTGTTTACGAGATCCACCAATTCAGCTAAAGGCGTGTTTCCCGGTCCTTCATTGGTGGATATTTCCTCGTTCGCCTCCTTCTCATGTTCTTCTCCTAATCGGGAAGCCACATCTTGGTTGTACGTCTCTTCAAACAATATGGTATTTCCTTTATTAAGACGCTGCATCCAACTGGCAACAATGACATCATGCTTATCATCGTCGTCATCTATGTGATTCCAACCATAACAGAGTTTTCTTCACCTATAGCTGCCAGGATACTATCAATGTCCTGTGAATGTAAACAATGAAGAAAGATTAAAAACATAACAAGACAAAATAATTCATATGCAAAGGATACTAACCTTAGTAGTACCAAGTTCTTCATTTATTTTCGAAAGAGGAAACCCTTTCATTTCGCTTTTCTTGAACCTTTTCTTGCACATCCTAGGACAATTTATGTCTGCACCTGGAATACCTTCTCGGAATTTATTCCCCAATTCTGAAATTGCCTCAAATGCTAAAAGCTACACAACACACATATAACTTCAATTATAAGAACTAGTAACAATGACCAATACCTCAAATAAGTTTTACTTACCTCCATAGGAATACAGAAACCTGGAATCGGCCATAATACACCCTCCTTGACGACCCCTCCAAAATGAGTCATCGTGTGCTTGATCTCTCCTAACATGTGTTTCAATGACAATCTACCCCAAGGAAATTTCTTACATGATTTAAGATCATCCACTGCTCTTAGAAAGAATGACTCCACGGGTGTAGCATCTGCTCCACACTTTGTCTGCCCAATAACAATGCTGGCTAAGAAGTAGAGCACCGCCATCTTCAACCTTTCTCGAGAACGTTCTGTTGGTACCATTTCCTCTAGCTTTTCTTTCACGTCTTGAAGTCTAATTGTTGATCGTGTAAAATGTTTCTTCACGAAGATCAAACTGCCCACTTTCTTATAATCGAGTGGGTAGTTGCGGCAGTATAATCTCGATATCAAGGCGTGTTCCTTTAGACCATAGCGGATGGGAACACCATTTACGATGAACCAAATTTCCTTTTCCTTTTCGATGCATGCCGTTTGAAGAAGGAGCAATCCACATGCCCATAAGCTTGTGGTTTTTGTCCCTTGGCATGTGGAAAATGTGTTTGAACTGCGGACGCTTCTCAAACCAGTTCCTCTCAACCAAAGTGAGCGGAGGATTCAAATTCTCTAACGTTGTCAAAGCTTCGTGGATATAACACCTCGTCAATATCTAATTTTCTTCTTATACTCCATCGGCGGGAATTACATTTTCAGAGGTTGTAGTGGTGTCGTTTCTTCCTCGGAATCCTGTAAAATCCGACTAGTTTTATCTAGTTTTACCAGTATTACAAAATCACACGATAGTTTTACCTATTTATACCAGTATTACTTAAAACTCAGAAATTCAAATACGAACACCAATTATTCAAAGATGAATGCTCCCCTAGTTCTACCTAATTATTCGATCGAATCCAACTACATACCGTTGACTCGACGGGGTCGCTCACGGTTCGGCTGCTGCTTCTTCCCGTGTGGGTACTACCCTCTTCCTTATCTCCTTCTCCTTCTCCTTCATCACCTTCTTCTTCACCACCTTCTCCTTCTCCTTCTCCTTCATCACCTTCTCTTTCTTCTTCATCTCCTTCTCCTTCTCCTTCATCACCTTCTTCTTCACCCGGACCGACTTCCTCATCCGAGGCGGAGATCGCAAACTCAACCCTTCTTCTTCTATCTCTTCATTCATTCGGACTCCTTCCACAACCGGATCCGAACCCCTCTCTCCATCTTGAGTATCTGAACCCCTCACTTCATTTCACGCAACCCTCTTCTTTCTCCCCCTTGTCTTTGCCATCTTCATGCGAACAAAGGTTATCGATCAAAGCGGTTTTGATTTCGGTCTTTGATTTCGTCGATTTGAATTTGAATTGTTTGTAATCGGGTTAGATCCGTGAGATGATCCGAGAGTATTTGGGTGGGCGGATAAAACCCTGAAATAAATTGTAATTTCAAAGTTTTGGCTAGGGTAACTTCGTAAAACTCCTGTTTTTCGAATTAAAAATAAATCAAATCTAATATAATTTTATAACGGGGAGTTTTGAGACTTCTGTTTTAGATTTAGGGACATACGAGGAGATTTCTCAGACCTGCATCTTCCACTGCAACATCGCATCTCCGACCAGAGCCGTCTCCACCTTCGGCTCCGAAGCCCACACCTTCTCCTCTCTCTCCATTCTCCGACTTCGCAGCCCATGTTCGCTGCTCCACAACTTCTCAGTCACGAAGACCGTTCAATCGAGACTCAAATCACGAATTCGCCGACTCACCGTCATCAGCCTCGACAACCAATCAGCTCACGGATTTAATACGAGCTCGTCAAGCTCAGCCGTCACCGCCGCCAAGCCACCTCCGTTAATCTCCGACGTCTCGGCAACAAGCTAAAGCCGACGTTCGAAAGGGGTCAGATTTCTTATTGGGCTTAAAGAAGCAATTGGCCCACCTGATATTATAAAGTAGAAGAAAAACGTGGAAGAAGGAAGCGAACCAATTGATTTAATCCATAAACCAGACCGGTTCTAGTTCACGATCTCAGATCGGTTACCGAACTAAACCAGATGTTTCGAAGCAAAATTGATACATCCACCGAAGCTCGGGAGTAAAAAAAAAATCGTTCACCAAGCTCCCTAAAATTCAGGTATCACCTATCAAAATATTTTAATTTATTATTCGAATATATTTTCTTTTCAGATTATATCACCGGATCTATCCCTTTAAACGTCAAACCACGGACAACAAAGAAAAAGAGAGACGTCTGCCTACCTCTCAATCAGACATATCGCGTACTGCACAGTTAGGCAGCCTGCGGTCAGAGTTCGTCGACCACGCAGTTAGGCAGCTCGCAGTCAGAGTTCGTCAACCTCGCAGTTAGGTAGCTCGCAATCGCAGCTATCGCAGTTCGCCGACCTCGCAGCTCACCGACATCGCAGTCACAGCTCATCGACCTCGCAGTTCGCCGATCTCGCGGTCGCAGCTCTCCGACCTCGCAGCTCGCCGACCTCGCAGCTCGCCGACCTCATAGTATGGCAACTCGCAATCACAGCTCGCCGACCTCGCAATCTCGCATGAACTATCGAAACCGAACTTGAAAAAGCCGAAACTAACAAACACCGAGCTCAGCCTCGAGTTCAATCTCTCGTCTTTATTAATTTTTGCAGGAACAAAGCCGAACAACGTCTAAAAGGAAATTCGACCAGATGCTGATTTAACTGCAATCGGGCTAAAGAATTCTCCAAAGAAATCCGCCAAACTCGAACACTCCTTCGACGAACTGAGGGGGGGACTAATTGTTAGAGGGGGATTTAGCACTCTCCGGTTTAACCCGGTTTGAGTTGAAATCAGCCCAACAATCGACTTCAAGGCCCATCAAGACCGATCTACGAATCAAAAGGAAGTTTCTTTTTATTTGATAAAAAGAAGATTTCCTTTTATTAGAAAAAGGCAAATCGCGGGAAGAAATGAGATTATCCTTATCGGCTTAAAGGAAAAAAGACAATTGCCAATACAAAGTTAAGAAGGAAAAGAAAGAGCTAATGACTTCAAGACTTATAAATAGGGAAACCCACTATTCATAAGAATCATCTAATCTGACAATCTCTGAATGGAGAACTTAGACAGAAACATCATTTGTAACAAGAAATACGTTTTGGCTTGATCCCTTTGAAGGGTACGTAGGCAGCCTTCAACGGCACAATTATGATTCTAATAAAAATAATTCTCATAAACCCTAAACTGAATTCGCCGATCTACGATATGTGCGAATTCTGGTTCCTTCAATTGGAGTTAGAAGAAGGGGCCAAAAAAAATTTGGGGTTAATGAAGAATTATTAAAAGGAATCCGAAACTCGAAGACGACATAAACGTATCGTCATGTTTATTGAGATCGAATCATCGATCACCGACATGACCGGTTTAATAATTCTCCGATCTACCCAGCACAACAGATCGTGTCAACACAAAAAAAAAAAAAAAAATAGTCGCCATCCCGTTCGTCCAAGATGCTATCTCCGCTAATCCCGCGACTACACGACTACATCGAAAATCCTCCGCTGATTCAGGCTTTCTTGAGCTCCGGCTTCGCCGCCGTCGCTCGAGCTCTCTGGAGCACCGTCGACCTGCAACAAAAACCGACGATGGAAGGGATCAGATTTCCTTTCTTCTATTGGGCTCAAAACATACTTGTGGCCCACCTGGTGTCATAAGAAAACACGCCCAGCTTCAGGCCCAATTAATCTGAAAATTACAAGCCCAATCCCCGACCTGCAATCTCCTTCTACCTCACGACAATCTCTCGACGATGAACACCTGTCGAGATCAATTGTCTAATGGTCTTGTGTCGTCTTCTAATATGACGAGATTTACCATTGTATAAATTATTCAGTGCTCGAGATATAGCCGATTGACTATCACAGTGTACACGTAATGCTGGCACTGGTTTTTCCCACATCGGGATATCTTCCAAGAAGTTCCGAAGCCACTCAGCTTCTTCTGCAGCTTTATCTTAAGCTATGAACTCTGACTCCATGGTTGATCTGGCCAGGAGAGTTTGTTTGGAAGATTTCCAGGATACAACTGCACCACCAAGCGTAAAGACATATCCACATGTTGATTTCGAGTTCTTAGAATCTGAAATCCAGTTGGCATCACTATAGCCTTCTAAGACTGCCGGTTCTTTACCATAGTGCAACCCATAACTTTTGGTGTATCGAAGGTAGTTCAATACTCTAGTTATGGCCTTCCAATGATTGTGTCCTAGATTACTCGTATAACGACTTAGTACGTTTACTGAGTGCGCTAAATCGGGTCTAGTATAATTTGTTAAGTACATCAGACTCCCGATTACTCTGGCATATTCCACCTGTGACACTGGTTCACCTGAATTTTTCGTCAAGTGAAGATGAGGGTCAGCAGGAGTTTTTGCAGTCCCATTTCAGTAGTTATTAAACCGCTCAGGGATCTTTTCAGCATAATGATTTTGTGTTAGGATTATTCCATCAGAATGTCTGACGATTTTTATTCCTAAAATTACGTCGGCTAATCCCATGTCTTTCATGTCGAACTTGCTATTTAGTAAGTTCTTTGTTTGACTGATCACGTCTTTATTGCTACCAATAATGAGCATGTCATCTACGTACAAACAGAGCAAAACGTATCCGTGCGGAGTACTTTTGATGTATATGCACTTATCACATTCATTTATGCTGAAACCATTTGACATCATTACATTGTCAAATTTTTCATGCTATTGTTTCGGAGCTTGTTTAAGTCCGTACAATGATTTCACAAGTCTACATACTTTGTGTTCTTGTCCTGGGACGACAAACCCTTCAGGTTGTTTCATATAAATTTCCTCTTCTAAATCACCATTTAGAAAAGCAGTTTTCACATCCATTTGATGGATTTCTAAATCTCTTAATGCTGCGATTCCTATCAGCATTCTTATTGAAGTTATTCTCGTTACTGGAGAATATGTGTCAAAGAAATCCAAACCTTCTTTTTGCCGGAAACCTTGCACCACAAGCCTAGCCTTGTACTTGTCGATGGAGCCATCGGTTTTCAATTTTGTTTTGAAAATCCATTTACACCCTAGGGCTTTAAACCCTTGAGGTAAATCAGTTATCTCATAAGTATGGTTTTGCATGATTGAGTCCATCTCACTATTAACGGCTTCCTTCCAAAGAGGACCGTATGGGGTAGACATTGCTTCTGTAAATGTTCTAGGCTCATTTTCAGCGAGAAAGACTACTAGAAACTTGAAACCATATGTTTTTTCCTTACGAGATCTTTTACTTCGTCTAGGTTCTTCTTCTTCTTCATCGTCATTAATAGCCGTGCCTGAACTACTTGCTTCGTTTCCAGAAGTGCAAGCATCTCGTTGATCACAAGTTCGTTTATTAATTTATCTATCTTTGCATGGAAACACGTTTTCAAAGATTGAAGCATTTTTTGACTCCATTATAGTGTTTACATGAATATCTGGTACATCTGACTTATGTACCAGAAATCGATAGGCACTAGTATTATGAGCATATCCGATGAAAATGCAATCTATCGTCTTTGGTCCAATTGTGACCTTTTCGGAGGTGGAACTGCAACTTTTGCCAGGCACCCCCACACTTTCATGTATTTATACGAAGGTACATTATCTTTCCAAAGTTCATATGGAGTTTTTCCAGTTACTTTATTCGGTATTTTGTTCAGGATATAATTTGTGGTAAGCAGTGCTTCCCCCCACATGTTCTGGGGTAACCCAGATTCCTGCAACATTGCATTCATCATTTCCTTAAGAGTTCGGTTTTTTCGTTCCGCAACTCCGTTGGATTATGGTGAGTAGGGAGCGGTAATTTGATGAATAATTCCGTGTTGTCTACATAATGCATTAAAAGGTTCATCATATTCCCCTCCTCTATCACTACGAACTATTTTAATAGTTCTACCAAGTTGGTTTTCTACTTCCAACTTGTATTCTTTAAACTTTTCCAAAGTTTCGTCTTTACTGCTTAGTAAATATACATAGCAGTATCTTGTGCAATCATCTATGAAGGTCACGAAGTACTTTTTCCCTCCTCTAGATTGCACATATTTTAAGTCGCATAAATCAGTGTGTATTAAACCCAGAGGTTCGGTGGTTCGTTCGACACGAGGTGACGGGGTTTTCGTGAGTTTTGCTTGTACGCATGCCTCACATTTATTTTTACTTGTTTTGCATTTCGGGATTAGATTAGAATTCATTAATCTTTGGATAGATTTATAATTCACATGCCCTGACCGTTCATGCCACATATCGAAAGACTCAACCAAGTAAGAAGATGCATTCTTATTAATTGAACTGGAAGCGGTTACATCATTTTGGACGACTGTCATTACATACATTTTGATCAGATCGTCCTTAACAAAACCCTTCCCAATAAAAACCCCATTTTTTCTTAAAATCAGCTGGTCAGACTTCATGTTGACTTCGAATCCGTGCTTGAGGATCTTAGTCCCAGAAATCAGGTTCTTCCTCATGTTTGGCACGTGCTTCACATTTTTCAGAGTGACTACGTTGCCTGAAGTCATCTTCAATGCCACGTCGCCGATGCCTTCAATCTTGGATTGAGTCTCGTTTCCCATCATCAGGTGCGTATCAGTGATATGCTCAAATTAATACCCTAAACAGTATTAAGCAGTAGTTGCAGTATAACTAGGGGTCGAACCACAAAGACTCAGAGAAATCACACAATAGATTGTATAGTATCGAATCAAGCTAAACAATCAGATGAAACAAAAACAATAAACAGTAAAGAGTTGTAAATTCGATGGAGGAAAATATAGGCTCAGGGTATTTCTCAGGAAATTAATGAATGCAGATAAACTAATTAACATGATTCAAATTTAGCGCGGTTCTTGAACTCAAATCACTAAAGTATAATTAACCAACTGTCGTTGCGAGAATTATCTAAATCTAAATCCTAGGAATTCCAAATCTCTTTGCGAATCCTAAAGTCTAAATCAGCTTTAATATCAGGTTTGATATGTTCACAAATCAATTAAACCAAATCTCTTTGCGAATAATCAATTTGCTCACCTAAGGTTCTATCAGGTAATTAATCGCATTGTCGTGCCTAATCAATTATCCTAAGATCTATATTCTAGGTAGCTAGTCTAGAACAAGCTTTGAACACAACCTAAGCGAAGAACTAATTCAGATGATGAATCCTAATAGAATAATTAACCTAGCATTCAGAGAAAACCCTTATGAGAACCCTAAACCTAAAGTGGATATACTCAGACATGGAGAATGAAAGCAACATGATTGAATAGATCATCAAAGAAAACAATAAAAACAGGAGTTCAGAGTTGTCTCTCCAAAAACCAAAAGTAGAATCAAAGTAGAATAAAGCTTAGCCTAAACAAGTGGCTAAAAACCTAATTTATAAGCTAAAACACGTTCTGGGCCTTTTCTGTAATTAATAAAGTCTTATGGGGCAAGTTGCATAGTCTTTAAACTTGTAAAATCTGCAGTGCAGCATCAATCGATACCTAAGTGCAGCATCGATCGATACCTAAGTGGTGTCGATTGATGCTCAATCTCCGTGTCGACTCTTCTGCTCGACAGACTAGACAGTCTTCACGAAAACTGGCATAACTTTCGATCTCACCGTTGTAATGGCTTCAAAACACTTCTAAATGAAAGCTAATCCATTTATCTTTCTTGTGTCAGAATTTGAGCTCAATCCATCGGTGGAAAAGTCTTCAACGAATGCCAAACTTCTGACGTCTCTGCATGACTCTGCATCTCAATATGCTCCAGAATGTTCCAAACGTACCTAAACCTGTAAAAGACTCTATAATAGAATAAAGACTCTATAAAACGGACTTATATCATGGTCTCAAAGGGGTAAAAATCATGATATATCAACTCCCCCAGACTTAGCCTTTGCTTGCCCTCAAGCTAACAGAAAACTAAACCAGAGAAAGAGGTTTGAAAACGCGGAGACTCACCTGTTCAGGAACCATTGCAAAGATCCTTTTCCCAAGCACCCAAATGTCACATAACCAGCTTTTGATCTAACCATCATGTACTTCTCCGTAGACATTCGCAGCTTTTCCAGACTCCACACATTATCTCGCAGCATTGTCAAATAAAACCCTCATCGCCAGTTTCATCGCTGCAGCTAATGTTCAAGAACCTTCTACATTCTTTACCAAACGATATCATGACAAGGAACCACTCTTTTTCACACTTTTTGTATCACTTTCTCTCCCCCAAACTTATTTCTTATTATGTTCTTTGTTTTTTTTTTTTTAGAATTTGCATATACATATCAAGGTCTGAAACGCGAGTACTGATGGTGTTTGCCACCGAATCCCCGGTTCTTCCCTCTCTATGTATCAAAGGATGTAGGTGAATATTGGCATCATAGGAAAATCCTAGCCTCGCTTCCAATCCTTTGTGTGATCATTCCCACTCGAGTAGAATAATGTGATCGCTGGAAATTTTCCTAACCCTCTACTAATAAGAAAATCATTTCATCTTTTATGCTCTTATTTATCAACTTATAACAGGGGAGAGAGATACCATAACTCTAAACATATGGGTTCCTTTATCAGATATGAATGATGAATCAAGCTCTGTAAACACTAACCACATTGATGAAGTGCAAAAATTTGGCTCAGGCTTCAGAAGAACTCTGCTGGAGATATGGATGTTTTCTAGTCAACAAGTTTTGACTCAATAAAACGATTTTGACTCGATAAAACAACTGACTCTAAGAAAAACAAAAACAATGTCAGCAGACACCTCCCCCAGACTTAAACAACACTGTCCCCAGTGTTATCTAGCCTAGAGTAGGTAAAAGAAACAAAATAACAGAATAAAATTGGGAAAAACAAGAAGTTACCTTGCTGGAACATTGAGTATCGATCGACACACAATCTGGTATCGATCGATACCAGGCTTAAGTCGACATGAACCGTTCTCAATCGCGTAGAGTATCGATCGATACAGTAAGGTATCGATTGACACTCTGCGATTTCGAGTTTGCTCCTTCTTCATCCTGACACAAAACGAAAAATAAAAAGAAAAGACTTATATATAAAGACTCACCAGTGGGTTGCCTCCCACCAAGCGCTCGTTTAACGTCATTAGCTTGACTGTAACACCCTTCAGGCAGGATAAGAATGCGAGCTTGCATCAAAACAGGCTCCACAACTTGACATCGCTATCTTCAGACTTTTGCTCAACATACTCTCCACAAAATCTTGTCCTTTCTCTTTCAGCTCCGAAGTAAGAAGAACTCTAGCCTTAGAGAATGGTTTCGAGGCTCCTTTTGCACTTCACCTTGTACTCAATCGAGTTTCCATCATAGTTCTGAGGGGTTAAAGTCACATAGGCAACACTCTCGACTCTTTTGTTTTTCACATTCTTCTTTGCCTTAGCCTTCTTGACAACTTCCTTGGGGATGCTGAGCGCTTCAACCGAAATGTCAATGATAGTTGGCTCGTCAGGAGGCTCTTCCCAAAGATCTGCTGCCAACATCTCTCTTGTGACAACAGTGAAACACGAGACATGTGTGGGAGCACCTCTAGGGGGAATGGCATCATAGTAGACATCTCCGTTAATGTAAGAGAAAAAGAGTCTCTTATTAGGTGTGTCTATGATCGCGCCAGCAGTAGCCATAAACGATCGTCCCAGGAGCAAAGAAACCTCAGATCCTTCGCTCATCTCCACAATTTGAAAATTAGTGGGCACCAGACAATCTCCTACTTTAACCAACAAGTCAGGAATTGTACCATATGGAGGTGAAGTGGACGAGTTTGCAAACGTGAGAAGCATCGTAGGGGGTCTTATATCAGCTTTCAATCGCTCAGCAATTTCCCGTGATATGACATTGACGCTAGACCCTGAGTCAACGAGAGATGCATCGAATTCAACTCTAGAGATGGAGCATGGAACTGCGAATTTCCTTGGGTCTTCCCTCTGGGTCAACTGCCTCAGCGGTAGTGATGGACTTCTGGCCTTGATGAAGAGTGCTTCGATCTCTTCCAGAGTTTCTTTGCAATCTTTGAAGTGACTTAGCAGAGGACGGTGTTCTAGAGCTTCTTCAAAAGACGATTCCTGGGAGATCCTTCGTACCATCTTCTCAAAGCCACGCAGCTGCTTTGGAGAAATGGGATCTCTGAGGTGTTGACGAATAGGATTCAGCTTCTTGGGCTTGCAAATTCTTTCTTCGATCAACTCAGGTGTTTTCACAATTTCTGGCTTGATCTGCGAGGGGGTATCGATCGACACCACATAGGGTATCGATCGATACTACTGCAGTTAAATCATCCCTGGCAGATACATCGTCATCAGACGGAAGCTCCACATTCTGCTTATCCAGCAAAGCCTTGCATCTAGCGTCCTCCCATTCATTCCTTGTCATAATATGAGGCATATGATAAGGTATCTTGGGTATATACACCCTCTCCTTGACAATTTCAGGCTCTTTCACGACCTGCGTCTCGGTATCGATCGATACAGAAGGGGCATCGATCGATACTCGTGATTTTGGATTCACTCGTGCAGATGTCTAGCCTTTCTCCAATTGAATTACAACACTTTTAATTTTTGCACTGCTTTCAATTACATCTGAATTGTTTAGCTTAATTTTCACATATATAATCTATTGTGTGTTTCCGTGAGTCCTTGTGTTCGACCCCTAGCTATACTACGACAACTGCTTTAGTATCTTTTAGGTTATTAATTTGAGTATATCAAATTTGGCGTCGTTGCCGGGGACTCAATTCGCCATTAGATTACGTTTGAGAATTTCGACTAAGCTTGTCGGTATCGATCGATACTACCTAGTATCGGTCGACACTCGACGCTTTTCTTTGTTGATATCGATCGACACCACTTTGTATCGATCGATACTCAACGTGTTCTTGTTACTTACGTTCTTTTCCTAGTGTATTTCAGGTGTGAATTTGGAACGTGCAAACAGGAAAGCAAAGAAGCCAGCAGCGATGAACAACACGATAATTCTGATTCAGGATGCTGCTGGAGCTCTGAGAGACCAAGAGGGTCAGCTGTGCAACGAGAGAGGACAACGTCTGGATGGAGAAGGGAACATCGTTCCACCTTCTCCTGTTGTCGCTGGAAATATCATTGTCCTAGTAATTGCTGTGAATGCAGGGAATGTTGTGGCTGCTCGCGGTAGAACGATTGGTGAATACAACAGGCCTGATCAATTCTATGCCAATCGGTCATCAATTCGCCCTCCTGCTTTTCAGAGGGATAACTTTGAGCTGAAACCTGCATACTTCTCTCTTGTGGGTCAGCATCTTTTTCATGGTTCTCCTAATGAACATCCTATGGATCACCTTGAGAGGTTCGAGGATTTGGTTACAAGCATCAAGAGCAATGGAGTATCTTACGACTACCTCTTCTGCAAGCTGTTCCCATACTCACTTGGTGGAGAAGCGACTTACTGGCTGAAGCAGTTACCTACTGGGTCGCTGACTACTTGGGAAGAAACGAAGAAAGCTTTCCTGAACAATTTCTTCGATGATGCGAGAGCCGATGAGCTCAGGAACAAGATCTCTCAGTTCTCTCAAGGACCGACTGAGGCATTCAAGGCTGCTTGGATTCGTTTCAAGTCATATCAGAGAGATTGTCCGCACCATGGGTTCAGCCAAGTTCAGTTGTTGGGTACTTTCTACAGGGTAATTGACTGGAGGTATCAGATGACTCTAGATGCTGCGAGCAATGGAAATTTCTACACGATATATCCTGATGATGCCTATGTACTTATTGAAAACTTGGTTTCTAGCAATAGTACCAAGCATGCAGACATGGAGCGCAAGAAGCAAGCTAGTAACTTGGATTGCAATCAAATTGTTGAGGTGAATGCTAAGTTAGATCTCTTGATGGACAAGCAGCAGAAGGCTGTTCGATTTGCTGGAAAAAATGGCGTGGAGTTCGTTAACCACATTGATGGAGATGGATTTCAAAGTCACATGTATCAATGCCCACCCACACCAACCATACCTTCTGAGAGCAAAGTTGAATCCATGCTTGAACATCTTCTTCAAGGACAGCAGAAGATGACCCTAAACCTCACTGGGAAGATGGACGATATGTACACAGATATAAATGGGAAGATTGAGTCTCTCAGTATTCATCAGAAGTTATTGGACACTCAAATAGCAGAGATTTTCGTCAAACTAGCCAAGGATGATAAAGGGGATTCAGCAAATCACAGGGTATCGACCGACACCAGAGAGCATCGATCGACACCCGTAAAAAATCCTCTCTAGACACGAGTCAGAACCCCGAGCATCGATCGATGCCCTGCCTGGTATTGATCGACGCCAGTCACAGACCGAGCTAAAGATTCTGAAGAAACCAGAAGTCATTAAGGAACGTGTTTACGAGACTAAGTTACCATACCCTGAACTTCCTAGACACCTCATCACTGCCAGAGGCACACCACTACCGTTGAGGCAGTTGACCAAGAGGGAAGACCCATGAATATTCTCCGTTCCATGTTCCATCTCTGGAGTTGAATTCAGAGAATATCTCGTTGACTCTGGGGCTATCGTCAATGTCATGTCAAAGGCAATTGCAAGGAGTTTGGGGGCTGATATTCGACCGCCCATTTCATCTATCACATTCGCGAATTGTTCCACTTCACTTCCATATGGTACAATCCCTGATTTGTTGGTTAAAGTAGGAGACTGTCTGGTTCCTGCTGACTTTCATGTTGTGGAGATGAGTGCACAATCTCGCATGCAGCTGATTCTTGGACGACCATTCATGGCTACAGTTGGTGCTATTATGGACACTCCCAGAAATCAAATCTCATTCTCCTACATTGACAAGGAGGTCTACTACAAAGCTATCCCTAGAGGAACTCCCGCACGTGTCTCTTGCATCGACGTTGTTACAGATGAGACGTTGGTAATTGATCTTTTGGAAGAAACTCCTGACGAGCCAACAGTCACAGATCTTCTAGATAGTCCTTCTGTCATCACCAAGGAGGACGTCAAAGCATCCAAGGCAAAGAAGAAGGTGAAGAACGAAGGAGTGAAGGATGCTGCTTCTATGACCTAAATCCCTCAGAAGTGTGATGGGGATTCGATCGAATACAAGGTGAAGTGCAGAGGAACTTCGCAACCATTCTCTAAGGCTAGAATTCTTCTCACTTCGGAGTTCAAAGAGAAGGGAAAAGATTTTGTGGAAGACATGATGAGCAGAACTCTGAAGCTGGCGATGTCAGAATGTGGAGCTTGTTTTGGAGTCAGCTCTCAATCCGCTCTCGACTGATCGTCCGTACAGTCAAGCTCGTGACGTAAAACAAGCGCTTGGTGGGAGGCAACCCACTGGTAAGTCTGTACATAAGTCTTTTGTTTTTGTTTTTATTTTTGGTTTTGTGTCTTGTGTCAAACGTGAAGCAGATTTCAACGAAGAGTGTCGATCGATACCTTCCAGTATCGACCAAAAGCGACAAGTATACCCCTTGGTATCGATCGATACACAACGGCCATGTAAGTTTCCTTAAAACCCTACGGGTTTCTCTTTCTCCTCTTTCCTCCATCGATCGACACCGCCTCCTATTCTCTCTCAAATCGCAACTTTCAAGTTTCTTCACCGATTTTGGTGATTTAAGCACCTAGATTTATTGGATTTTCGTCCTCTATCCATTTCTCACACTTAATTCACAATCCAGCAAAGGTATGATCTCTAAATTCAGCGTTTATTGTCCGATTTTTGGGTTTAAGGTTTGTGAGATTCCACTCTTTACAACTTGTTTTTATCGATGCATGTCGTTTGCTGAGTTGTTCTGGGGAAGTTTCGAACCTACCTTTACCTTTGAATTGCCTTGATTTTCATTATTGCTGATTTGGGATTTTGACCATGAACCTGAAACTGCTTCAGGGTATCGATCAATACCCCTTGGTATCGATCGATACCCTCACTGCTCTTGTGCGATTTTGCTTGTGGATTAATAAGGGAAATGCGTGATTTATGCCATGACTCGTGTTTGTCAATGATTTCAGATGTCTGCACCAAAGAGAGCACGGACTTCAGATGACGCAGGACGATTTCAGGTGAACGAGAGAGTTGAAGTGAAAATCGCGAAGCAGTGGTTTGAGGCCGTGATCAAAGCTAGTCTTGGAGACGCCCGCTACAGAGTCATGCCAGTTGATCAACCCACTAGGTGTCTGATAGTGGACGAGCGTTCTCTTCGCGCTCTTCGTACGTCGACTTCTCGCCAGGCACCAGTGACGTACAAGCTGCATGACATAGTGAAGTACCGGGATGGTGCATTTTGGCGTCGCGGGTTCGTGAGCACTATCCGGGGTCGCGACAGTTACGGGGTTACATATGATGGAGAGACAGAGGAAGATGAGCTTCCAGGAGATGCATTACGCAGATCCTCTCCTACTTCACCACCTCCTCCTCCTATGAACCCCACTCCTCAGTCTGATGTGTTTCCTAGTGCCTCTACAGGCCCAAGCACCGGCCCTTGGCCTAGACGGGAAGGTACCAAAATCCCCTCCGACAGGTTTTGGGATGGACAGGAGAAGGCGCATGCCTTGAGCGAAGACACCGCCTTTCGACCCATTTCTGACGAGTGGGACGATTTCGACACGCTGTTCTACAACGCGTGGTTGGTCGTGACCATCGAGCCTACTCGGTTTGTCGATGGAGTGTCTCTACATCAACTGGGTCTCGACTCAGATTTGGCTCGTCTGCTTGGGCAGATTGGTTTTGGTCACATGGCTACACAGCAGCGTGACCTTTACCCAGATTTGGTTCGTCAGTTCATGGCGACAACTCGCGTCAGCTATTCGAACGAGGTTCTGCGAGACGCACAGGCTGGTACCCTATCCTTCATGGCTCGCGGAGTGAGGCACATGATTTCGCTCCCTGATCTCCGTGACCTTTATGGTTTTCGACGGGACCGCATGAGGATTGCTCTTCCAGCTTCCCATCCTGACATGCGTGGAATTTGGGCATGGTTTGGGAATGACGCCTACGATTCTAAGACGTCCACTCAGATGGACATACGACATCCGGTCCTGCGCTGCTTTGTTAGGATCCTGAGCACTACTCTTCTGTGCAAGATGGAGCCTAACAAGATGAGAGTATCTGAGCTTCTGCTATTGTTTCTGGCTGTCAGGAACATTATCCCTGAGCAGGATTTTGAGTGGCCTGAGCTGGAGGATGTTAACCTTGGGGCTGTTTTTGCGCATCATTTGGTCTCTCTGAAGACCAAACTATTCACAGGGACGAACACGAAGAAGGAGTCAGTTGGTAGTCTTCTGACACCTATCTTTCAGCACCTCGGCATCAGCACTACGAGCTGCAGGATCGTGACTACGCGTCGATACATGGATGAGGCTCATCTGAGGAACCTCAAGTGGTTGAAGCCCGGGTGGAAGTGGATCCTTAACAGATCCGATGGGAGTTTCCTAGTGCAGCTACCTGCTAGGGATCTTACGGACATATTTGAGGATCCTGCTCTGCTACGTTTCGAGCCTCCTGCAGAGCTCCTGACTTCGATTTCTGCGACTCGACGACAGGTTCGTCCTCCTGCTGCTGATATTCCATCTACTTTACGTCAGAGAGGACATACACAGGCTGCAGCATGTCCACCTGTTTCTGAGCCTCAGTGGCCCGAGGACACTGAGATCCCGATGGAGCCGGCTGCTTTCCAGCGATTTATGATAGCCAGCTTGAGGAGCATTTGGGCTGCTGTTCGCTGCCGCTGCACGACGGATGCTGATCCGTCCTCCCAGCCTGGACCTTCGCATACTGCTGTTAGTGACGATGAGAGTGATTCTGAGTAGACGGAGGATTAGTAACCCTTCTATCTGATTTTCACGTTTGTATTTTTCTTTCTTTTTCTTTTCTTTTTCTCTTCTGTTGAACTTCTGTCACTGTCTGTTTTTGCATTTGAACTTCTTTGGATTCATGTTTGATCTACCATGTTGCTTTTAACCTGTTTTTGAGTGTTCCTACCAGTGCTAACTTCTAACACAATGGCACGCTTTCCCTGGTTAAGCAACTCGACACCCTGCAAAGGTACATTTTCTGGTTTCCATTATCCACTTAGTTCTTTTGTTTTCTTTTACCTACTCTAGGCTAGATAACACTGGGGACAGTGTTGTTCAAGTCTGGGGGAGGTGTCTGCTGACATTGTGCTTGTTTTTCTTAGAGTCAGTCCATTTTGAGTCTCTCGTTGTTTTATTGAGTCAAAATTTTTGTTTGAGATTATGACCTTTTTCTTGAATCTGTTGATTTGACCTTGCTTTTAAGTGACCATTGTTACAGGAATTAGTTTTAGATCGACTAATGAAAAATCCAAAGGCTGACCGGTTAACCAGAAGACACTCATGTTTCCAGCAAAGTTCCTTAAAGCCTGAGCCAACTTTTTGCACTTCATCGATGTGGTTAGTACTCTTAGAGCTTAATTCCTCATTCATATCTGACAAAGGAACCCATGTGTTTGAAAATAAAAATTGGTATTTCTCTCCCTGTTACAAAGTAAATAAGAGCATAAAAGAACAAATGATTTTCTTCTGAGTAGAGGGTTAGAAAAATTTCCAGCAATCCCATTATTCTACTCGAGAGGGAATGATCACACAAAGGATTGGAAGCGAGGCTAGGATTTTCCTATGATGCCATTATTCGCCTACATCCTTTGATACATTGAGAGGGAAGAACCGGGGATTCGGTGGCAAACACCATCAATACTCGCATCTCATACCTTGATATGTATATGCAAAGCTAAAAAAAAAAAAAAGAGAACATAATAAGAAATAAGTCTAGGGGAGAGAAATAAGACCAAAAAGTGTGAAAAAGGGTGGTTCCTTGTTATGATATTGTATGGGAAAGAATCTAGAAGGCTCTTGGTACTAATTCACAGCGATGAAACTGGCGAGGATGGCTTGATTGAACAATGCTGTGAGATAATGTGTGTAGTCTGGGAAGCTGCGAATGCCTGTGGAGAAGTACATGGTGGTTAGATCAAAAGCTGGTTAGGTGACATTTGGGTGCTTGGGAAATTGGTCATTGCAACGTTTCGAGAACAGGTGAGTCTCTATGTTTTCAAACCTCTTTCTCTGGTTTAGTTTTCTGTTTTGCTTGAGGGCAAGCAAAGGCTAAGTCTGGAGGAGTTGATATATCATGGTTTTTACCCGTTTTAGGCCATGATATAAGTCCGTTTTATCGAGTCTTTATTCTATTTTAGAGTCTTTTACAGGTTTTAGCACATTTGGAGCATTATTGGAAATATTGGAGTTTTATGGAGCATTCTGGAGCGAAACTGAAGTTTGGTGACTAAATGCCCAATCGAAGCGTCAAGCATCGATCGATACCCCCTGGTATCGATCGATACCCATCGTAGCAGATTTCAAGTCGCGACTTAATGAAGATTTGAAGAATTACAGAACTTGCCCATAAGACTTTGATATTTACAAGAAGGCCCCAACTCGTGTTTTAGGTTATATATAGGGATTTTACAGCCACTTTGTTGGCTAAGCTTTATTTTTGTATGCATTATTTTACTTTGGTTTTAAAGAGACAAGTCTGAATCTCCCTTCGTCCGAGATCAGATCTAAAAACCTCTTGTTACTTTCTATTTTATTGATGATTTATTCAGTTATGTTGATTGTTTCATTCTCCATGTCTGAGTAGATCCACTTTAGGGTTTTCTCTGAATGCTAGATTGATTAGTTATTAGGATTCACCATCTGAATTAGTTCTTCACTTTAGGTTGTGTTCAAAGCTAATTATAGGTTGAGGAATCTGGAAATTAGATCTTAGGATAATTGATTAGGCACGACAGTGCAATTAATTACCTGATAGAACCTTAGGTGAGCAATTTGATTACTCGCAAAGAGATCTGGTTTAATTGATTTGTGAACATATCAAACTCGGTATTAAAGCTGATTTAGACTTTAGGATTCGCAAAGAGATTTGGAATTTTAGGATTTAGATTTAGATAATTCTCGCAACGACAATTGGTTAATTATACCTTAGTGATTTGAGTTCAAGAACTGCGCTAAATCTGAATCATGTTAGTTAGTTTATCTGCATTCATTGATTCCCTGAGAAATACCCTGAGCCTAGCCTTTCTCCAATTGAATTACAACACTTTTAATTTATGCACTGCTTTCAATTACATCTGAATTGTTTAGCTTAATTTTCACATATATAATATATTGTGTGTTTCCGTGAGTCATTGTGTTCGACCCCTAGCTATACTACGACAACTGCTTTAGTATCTTTTAGGGTATTAATTTGAGCATATCACCTGCCTCTGCACAGCTGATGCGGTCTGAGCAACCTGAGTCTCCATCTTCCTTTGACAAAGGTTGACAGCTTCGATCTTCCCATTCAGATGGTCAATCTTCCCATTGAGATCAGTGTACAAATGATCAATCTTCCCATTGAAATCCACTTGCAGCTTTTGCTGTCCTGAAGAATCTGCTCAAGCATGGTTTCCATCTTATTCTCAGTGGACTTTGGGGAGATGGGCTGGTACGAAGAGTTCCCATAGTTGCGCGTGTTGGTGTTGAAATTTCGGTTGTTGTTGTACCCAAATTGCTGACCCTGAAATCCAGAACCACCAACGTAGTTAACATCCTCCATTTCATCAGTGACGTGTACAGCCTTCTTCGACTTCCCAATCAGAATATCCAGCTTGGCTTGAACTTCAGCTATCTGCGATTCATCAACTCCTGCAGCCTGCTTCTTCCGTTCGAAATCAGCATTCTTGGTGCTATTGCTAGACGCCAGGTTCTCAATCAGCACAACCGCATCATCTGGATATCTGGTGTTGAAGTTCCCATTACTCGCAGCATCCAAAACCATATGGTACCTCAAATCGATCCCTCTGTAGAAGGTACCCAACAGCTGAACCTGATTGAACCCATGGTGCGGGCAATCTCTCTGATATGATTTGAAGCGAATCCAAGCAGCTTTGAGTGCCTCTGTTGGACCTTGAGAAAATTGGGAGATCTTGTTCCTGAGCTCTTCAGATCTCGCGTCATCATTAAAATTGATCAGGAATGCATTCTTCGTCTCATCCCATGTAGTCAGCGAATCGGGAGCTAACTGTTTCAGCCAATAAGCGGCATCCCCAGCAAGAGAGTACGGGAAAAGTTTGCAGAAAAAGAACTCATTGGGCACTCCATTGTACTTCATACCAGTGACCAAATCCTCGAACCTTTCGATGTGATCTATGGGATGTTCATGAGGTAGGTCGCGTAATATGCAGGTTTCAGCTCGGAGTCTTTCCTCTGAAAAGTTGGGATGCGAATCGCAGCTCGATTGGCAAAGAACTGATCAGGTATGTTGTGCTCGCCAAGTGTCCTAACTCGATCACCTGCAGCATTCCCAACGTTGGCGCGCCCAGCTGGCGCGACAATCTAAATAACAACAGCAGGGATAACGACGTTTCCAGCTTCATCAAGTCGCTGCCCTCTCTCATTGCACACTTGACCCTCTTGGTCTCTCAAGACTCCAGCTTCATCAGCTCTTAAAACCACTGGGTTGTTCATCCCTGATGTTTGCTTTGTCTTTCTGTTTGTGCGTTCCACAAGTGCTAGCTGTTCCAATGACAGTTCAACTAGCTGGGTGCTCTTGTTGCTTCTGGTTTCACGAACAAGCATACACCTGAACACAAAACACTAGACAAGGCACGTAAGTAACCAAAAAAAATACGTTGAGTATCGATCGATACCAAGTGGTGTCGATCGATATCAACAAAAGAAGACGACGAGTAGCGACCGATACTACAGAGTATCGATCGATACCGACGAACTTAGTCGAAATTCTCAGACTAAAATCTAATGGCGAAATTGAGTCCCCGGCAACGGCGCCAAATTTGATATGCTCAAATTAATACCCTAAACAGTACTAAGCAGTAGTTGCAGTATAGCTAGGGGTCGAACCACAAAGACTCAGAGAAATCACACAATAGATTGTATAGTATCGAATCAAGCTAAGCAATCAGATGAAACAAAAACAATAAACAGTAAAGAGTTGTAAATTCGATGGAGGAAAATATAGGCTCAGGGTATTTCTCAGGAAATCAATGAATGGAGATAAACTAATTAACATGATTCAGATTTAGCGCGGTTCTTGAACTCAAATCACTAAAGTATAATTAACCAACTGTCGTTGCGAGAATTATCTAAATCTAAATCCTAGGAATTCCAAATCTCTTTGCGAATCCTAAAGTCTAAATCAGCTTTAATATCAGGTTTGATATGTTCACAAATCAATTAAACCAAATCTCTTTTCGAATAATCAATTTGCTCACCTAAGGTTCTATCAGGTAATTAATCGCACTGTCGTGCCTAATCAATTATCGTAAGATCTATATTCTAGGTAGCTCAATTTGCTCACCTAAGGTTCTATCAGGTAATTAATCGCACTGTCTGCCTAATCAATTATCCTAAGATCTATATTCTAGGTAGCTAATCTAGAATAAGCTTTGAACACAATCTAAGCAAAGAACTAATTCAGATGATGAATCCTAATAGAATAATTAACCTAGCATTCAGAGAAAACCCTTATGAGAACCCTGAACCTAAAGTGGATCTACTCAGACATGGAGAATGAAAGCAACATGATTGAATAGATCATCAAAGAAAACAATAAAAACAGGAGTTCAGAGTTATCTCTCCAAAAACCAAAAGTAGAATAAATCTTAGCCTAAACAGGTGGCTGAAAACCTAATTTATAAGCTAAAACACGTTCTGGACCTTTTCTGTAATTAATAAAGTCTTCTGGGGCAAGTTGCAGAGTCTTTAAACTTGTAAAATCGTGTTTTTTCCCGTCTGCAGTGAAGCATCGATCGATACCTAAGTGGTGTCGATCGATGCTCAATCTCCGTGTCGACTCTTCTGCTCGACAGACTAGACCGTCTTCACGAAAACTGGCATAACTTTCGATCGCACCGTTGGAATGGCTTCAAACCACTTCTAAATGAAAGCTAATCCATTGATCTATCTTGTGTGAGAATTTGAGCTCAATTCATCGGTGGGAAGGTCTTCAACGAATGCCAAACTTCTGACATCTCTGCATCTCAATATGCTCCAGAATGCTCCAAACGTACCTAAACCTGTAAAAGACTCTATAATAGAATAAAGACTCTATAAAACGGACTTATATCATGGTCTAAAAGGGGTAAAAACCATGATATATCAATCAGTCTTGTTCTTTTTGTAGGTGGAGAACTGGCTTCTGTCAATGCAGATGTGCGTGGTTGCCCCAGTGTCATACCACCACGTGTTAGGATTCTCCTCAGCCATGTTGACTTCTGTGACCACCGCACACAGATCATCTTGAGTCAGGTTGGCCTCATTTTTCTTTGGAGCCTTTTTGATGCGACACTCAAAGGATTTATGGCCAGTCTTGCCACAATTGTGACAGGTTCCAGTGAACTTCTGCGAGCTCTCACCACCAAATTTTTTCTTTTTGAACTTCTGAGAGTTCTTTGGTGGAACTTTGCCTTTTCCTTTGTCTTGGCGCCCTTTGTTTTGTCATTTTTCCTTCCTATGGTTTTGGTGCTCCACCATATTAACGTTGGGTTCGCGAATTTCCACACCTATACCAATGTTTCTCCGATTCGTTGATTCCATACGGAGTTTCATGGTTAAGTCTTTGGGATTCATCCATTTCTTCTTTAACTTGAGGTAGTTTTTGAAGACCGTCCAGCTAAGCGGGAGCTTCTCAATGACACATGCGACCTGAAAGGTCTCGCATAGTCTCATTCCCTCAGCGTGTATTTCGTGAAGAATTGTCTGCAACTCTCCGACTTGCTCCATTAATGGCCGCGAGTCCACCATTTTGCAATCTAAGAATTTCGCCACAACGTATTTCTTAGATCCAGCATCTTCTGTGCGGTACTTCTTGTCTAGAGAATCCCACAGGTCTTTAGACGTTTCGGCATTGCTGTACACGTTGAACAGTGTATCAACAAGGCGATTCTAGATGTACCCTTTGCACAGAAAATCTCCGTGTTCCCATGCCAGCTTGCTCGCAAGCGCGCGAGGATCAGTATTATCCGCTGGGAGAATTGGCTTCTCTTCACGGGTATACTTTTCCAGCTTCAGCGTGGCCAGATAGAAGAACATCTTCTTCTGCCACATCCTGAAGGCGCTCCCATCAAACTTGTCGGGTAGGACGCCTGCTGGATTCGCATATGGCATTTGCACCGCCTGAAACTGTTCAGTGATCGCAGTTTGAACAGTAGCAGCAATCAGAGCAGGGATGGAAACTGTCACCGTTGGAAAATTCCCAAATTGGATCTGCTCATTACTGGTCGCGATAGTGTTAGCGATCGTCACTCCAGTAACTCCAATGGTGTTAGTCTCGTCGACCGTAGTCACGTTGGAGACATTGGCGTTGTTGTTTTCCATTCTGAAAACAAAAAACAGATGCTAATTAGAAACGATTTGAGTGAAATATGTGTATTAAGCTGCAATAACACGATCTTGGACTTAAACGATTAACAATATTTCTAATTATCATCAAACGACCAAACGATTAACCATTTATTAATCATAGGTTTTGACTTTTATCCACAACATGCGCTTCTCCAATTAACGTGCACAAAGTCAGCCTTGGTCAATAATATCAAGTTTAAGAACCAAAGCTTTCATCGCTAAGTTAAAACCAGAGAAATGCACGTTTCCAAAAAAAATTGCAGGTTTCTCAAGAAATTGCAGGTTTCTCAAAATTGCAGGTTTCTTTAAAAAAAAAACAAAACAATTGGTTTCGTTGCAGCAGATTACGATACAGTAGAATCTCAATTCAAGTCTGATATCGAACTGGAATTTGCAGGTTTCGCAAAACCAGAAATCCAAACCAATGTAAATCCAAACCGGAATTTACAAGCGATCAATTGTTAGAATTGCTAAAGCACAACATCAATCTTACTGAAAAAAAAAAAATTCAATAATTATAGCCAAGAGACAATAAATCTCGTTGCCTAAGTGTTAGATTGGCTAAAACACAACAACAATCTAACCACTTCAAGCGATAGTTAAAAACAGCAGGTTTTGATTTGCAAAATAATATTGCAGGTTTCTCAAAACCAAAAAAAAAAAAAAAAAAAAAAAACTGCAGGTTTTGCACGTTCAAACAAAAATTGCAACTTCTTTTAGATAAGTTCAAAATTAACTTCCAAGAAGCGTATTACAAAGCCTGGAACAACTTTTGTTGCTGCTTTTAGAAATTGCGGGCTTTAAAAATTGCAATTGTTAATAAAAAAAAAAAAAACCGTGCAGGTCTCTTAAAAAACAAATTGCAGGAAACTTGCAGGTCTCGTCTCAGACCACTAGTATAAAACGCTGCAGGTTTTGTTATTGCAACTCAACTGAGACTGAAATCAATCATCTTTCTCGATTGAATCAATCACTACACAATTCCGAGACTCGCAAGCTCTCGTCGTAGTGTGTTTGAAGTTTTAACCAATCGCTATTGGTAAACTAAATCAGAGACTTGTAATCAATCACAAGCTCTCGTCACACGTTTATGAAAACTCAGTTTCAATCCGTTAGATGTTTATATAACAACAACGGATTCAAAGAGTTAAGAATGTAGGAGCAAAATATTTGCAGCACTACGGAAACGTAATTGAAACAGAGAAAACATAAACGACGTTAAGGAAAGAATAACGAGAGGAGGCGAGTTTATAGAACTCTTTCCTTAACTCTTTGAATCACCCGTAGTGCGACGGGAATCTGAGATCCAAGAGTTCAGGATACAACCAATCATAACCGGTTTCACTATCACTCGAACACACGGTTCTAAACGAACTAAAAACACTACGATACTCTCGATATAGTTACTTTTAGAAATTGAGAGAGATTGCTGGAATTTTAGAGTTTTGAAGTCTGTAATCAGAATTGATTGAAGAAGACGACTAAAACTTTGTGTGTATATATGCTGGTTTTTGGATGGCGTTGAATTTTAGATCCTTCAACCAAGTCAACCACAAAATTAGGGATATGGGCAACGTGAGCAATCAACAATCTCTCCATGATTCTGATTCTCAAGGAATCGTGAAAACAAGGAGACCGAGTCTCATGGTAATCTGAAAATGGAGCTTGATTTTCTCCATTCAATCCCAACCCAGCAACTACCGGAGCTCCGACTTGAGCCCGGCCCATTTCTTATTCACACAATTTTATTTTACTAAGCCCAATTGGCTTAAGTAAACAAAAATCGGTCCAACAATACCCCACATGAATAGAAATGACTCTAAACATACGAAGACTCGATAAACTAGACTTGACTGGACTAGACACAACTTGACTAGACTAGACAAACTTTCGAGAGTATGCGAAAATGTAACTGTATCTGAGAGGTAGCATTTTTCAGCTTTGAACCAATCATTTTTAATATATGTCGGATTTACTTGGCCAGGAGGTGAACATGATGTCTTGAACCACCCAAATTTTTATGTAAACCGAGACAACATCTATCGCGCAGCGACATTTTCTCGTAGAACTAAGTTCTCTATTGTGTTCATTTTGGCCCTGAACATTCTTGGTTATTCATGAGTGAACTTAGAGAATATAGCCTCACTTTCATTCTCTTAGAAACGGCCCCATTTCACACTCATTAGGTGATCTGTCATTAACTTTGTTTTTAAGACGTAACCTGTCTTACTCCACAAATATCTCAAAGCTATGAAATCATTAAAAGCCATCGCTTAACCTCAACACATACAGGTTTCACTGTTTTTCATCTTAGGAACTGGGCAGAGACATAGTCTCACAGTGATCACTACTGAATCAGCTTGATTTCATTTTCCCTTTGCACCTAGATCTTGGGATCTCCAGCCACATAGGTGGGGTTTCCATTAAGCGTCATCTTTATTTATAGGCTTTAAACCCATTCCTCTTGATAATTTAACAACTTGATCTCGCGCCAGACTTTTTGTAAAAGGATCTGCTAAGTTTTCCGCCGACTTGATGTAATCTATCGTGAGTACACCTGTCGAGATCAATTGTCTAATGGTCTTGTGTCGTCTTCTAATATGACGAGATTTACCATTGTATACATTATTCAGTGACCGAGATATAGCCGATTGACTATCACAGTGTACACGTAATGCTGGGACTGGTTTTTCCCACATCGGGATATCTTCCAAGAATCTCCGAAGCCACTCATCTTCTTCTGCAGCTTTATCAAAACTATGAACACTGACTCCATGGTTGATCTGGCCAGGAGAGTTTGTTTGAAAGATTTCCAGGATACTGCTGCACCACCAAGCGTAAAGACATATCTACTTGTTGATTTCGAGTTCTTAGAATCTGAAATCCAGTTGGCATCACTATAGCCTTCTAAGACTGCTGGTTCTTTACCATAGTGCAACCCATAACTTTTGGTGTATCGAAGGTAGAAGAAAAACGTGGAAGAAGGAAGCGAACCAATTAATTTAATCCAAAAACCAGACCGGTTCTAGTTCAAGATCTCAGATCGGTTACCGAACTAAACCAGATGTTTCGAAGCAAAATTGATACATCCACCGAAGCTCGGGAGTAAAAAAAAAAACGTTCAACGAGCTCCCTAAAATTCAGGTATCACCTATCAAAATATTTTAATTTATTATTCGAAGATATTTTCTTTTCAGATTATATCACCGGATCTATCCTTTTAAACGCCAAACAACGGACAACAAAGAAAAAGAGAGACGTCTGCCTACCTCTCAATCAGACATATCGCGTACTGCACAGTTAGGCAGCCCGCGGTCAGAGTTCGTCGACCACTCAGTTAGGCAGCTCGCAGTCAGAGTTCGTCGACCTCGCGGTTAGGTAGCTCGCAATCGCAGTTCGCCGACCTCGCAGTTCGCCGACCTCGCAGCTCACCGACATCGCAATCACAGCTCATCGACCTCGCAGTTCGCCGATCTCGCGGTCGCAGCTCTCCGACCTCGCAGCTCGCCGACCTCACAGTATGGCAACTCGCAATCACAGCTCGCCGACCTCGCAATCTCGCACGAACTATCAAAACCGAACTTGAAAAAACCGAGGCCGACCTCGCACTTAACTAACAAACACCGAGCTCAGCCTCGAGTTCAATCTCTCGTCTTTAGTAATTTTTGCAGGAACAAAGCCGAACAACGTCTAAAAGGAAATTCGACCAGATGCTGATTTCAACTCCAATCGGGCTAAAAATTCTCCAAAGAAATCCGCCGAACTCGAACACTACTTCGCCGAACTGAGGGGGGGACTAATTGTTAGAGGGGGATTTAGCACTCCCCCGGTTTAACCCGTTTTGAGTTGAAATCAGCCCAACAATCGACTTCAAAGCCCATCAAGACCGATCTACGAAATAAAAGGAAGTTTCTTTTTATTTGATAAAAAGAAGATTTCCTTTTATTGGAAAAAAGCAAATCCCGGGAAAAAAGAGATTATCTTTATCGGCTTAAAGGAAAAAAGACAATTGCCAATACAAAGTCAAGAAGGAAAATGAAGAGCTAAAGACTTCAAGACTTATAAATAGGGAAACCCCCTATTCATAAGAATCTCTAATCTGACAATCTCTGAATGGAGAACTTAGACAGAAACATCATTTGTAACAAGAACTACGTTTTGGCTTGATCCCTTCAAAGGGTACGTATGCAGCCTTCAACGGCACATCTATGATTCTAATAAAAATAATTCTCCTAAACCCTAAACTGAATTCGCCGATCTACGATAAGTGCAAACTCTGGTTCTTTCACTTACTGGTGGGTTGCCTCCCACCAAGCGCTTGTTTTAAGTCTTATAGCTCGACTCCTTTTGTGTTCTAGGTGGATGATAGATCTATGTGGTAGCACGCCTTGGCTTCTTTTTTCGTCTCTCGGTATCTTCATCGATCCTTGCCTAAACAATCGTCAAAGGCGTCCTTCACTTCGTATCCTCCTCCGCCTCCGATTGTGTAAGGAATGTGTTTAGAGGTGAAACTGGGAGGTGCTGCTAGCTAGAAGGTTTCTTTGTCAACATTTTCTAGACACATTCTCCTATTTGGCCAATCCATAATGGCTCCTACTGTCTCTAAAAATGGTCTCCCAAGAAGTAAAGGTTCATTCTTCATGCTACGTATTCTTGCTATTTGATAATCGACCGGGACGATGCAATTTCCAAATTTGAGGGGGAGATTTTTGATCATGCCAACCGGGGTGGTGGTTGAACCATCTGCAAGTCTGATTCTCATCCTTGAAGGCTTCATGGTATCGATTTTCAATCGCCTTGCATATGATACTGACATAAGGTTTATAGCGGCTCCCGAATCACATAGAGCATTGCTGATGTAGGAGCCAAAAATCTCACATGGTACGACGAAGCAGCCTGGTTCTTCTAGTTTATGCAAGGTTCTTGGTCTAGACAGTGTTTTCCTAGCTTCGTCAAACAAGTCTTCGATCTCATACTTATCTTCCTTACTATACCAAAAGAGCCTCTTCATTTCTGGGTATTTCTCCCAGGCTTGGGTAAACGAGATATGAAGTTGAATTTTCTTCACAATGTAGTGGAAATCGTCTAGAAGCTCTCTATTTCTAGAACGAGTTTCCCAATCTTCGTGTCTGAGAGGTTGTTCTCGGCTGGCCAATGGGATTCCTTCGCGTGGCCTTTTGCCTCTGATCCTCGCGGTCTGTCTTACCATCTGATACAAGGATTTTACAATCCAAAGAGGTATCAATACCCTCTAAACGATGTAGTATAAGAGGTTATCGAATCCAATATTGGGAATAGTCTTAACCACTATGAATGCAAGGAATTTATGTAAGTTAAGCTATTTAAAGGGAGTTTTGTGATTAAGTATCCAAATTCAAATTAAGCAAGTAAAACAACTAAACGAGATGTAATCCAAATAATAAAAGCGGAGCAAGAGATAAGGTTAATGATATAAGGTGATTTAAGTCCAATTAGTGGTGTTCAATTACTCAAGAAGCTAATCCCTAGGCAATAGATCTCTAATCTAGATTAGTTCTCTTTCAAGCAACTAATCACTATGCTAATTATCAAACCCATTAGCAAATCATCATTTGTGGATTATCAATTAGCAAGCATTAGGAATCATAACAAGATCAACCAAAGATATACCCTAAACAACTAATGTCTTAGGTTAGAAACATAAATCTCTTGTCTAGTTTGGTCTTGGCATTTCATCAAACACTTGGTGTTCATGAAATGCCTTATGATCTAGACCCACTCTTTCAAGCTAGATCTAGCATTAGGGACTCTAGACAAGAAGGAATATAAGATTATCTAATCCTAAACACCACTAATCAAACCTTAGATTCCCTAATCTACCTCATCCCAAGATCCTTAAGACTACTCACTAATCATCATGGGTTTAACAAATCCAAGGAAAGAAGTGTTAAAACTCATGATCAAGATGATTGAATGATTAGAAGGTAGAAGATAGATGGATTAAATCAAGAAAACAATAGTCAAATTGCATAAATAAAAAGGATCAATCTCTTACAAATCACTCTTAGAGAGGGTTTTTGCTTAGAAAAAGACTTAGCCCTCACAAATTAGGTTTTTGGGCTTAAATAGTGAATAGTGACGAACCGGGTCGACCCGGGACAAACCGGGTACCGACCCGGTTTAAGTGGATACAACGTTTGGTATCGATCGATACCGAGGACACACCTCGGTGTCACTCCTCGGTATCGATCGACACCAAGGACACACCTCGGTGTAACACCTCGGTATTGATCCTGGGATTGTGCACCGAGGGTCAATACCGAGCAGTGGCCTCTGTACCGAGGGGATGTTTGGCTTTGGTCTTTGGCGGATACCGAGATCACTCCTCGGTGTCGATCGATACTCGGTGTTGATCGTGGTATCGATCGATGCTCTTCAGTGGATACCGAGGTCACTCCTCGGTATCACAGCTCCGTATTAAGGGCCATTTCCCCCGGGATCTTTCTGTGGCAATACCAAGCTGTGACACCGAGCAGGAGCAGGAGCATCGGTATCGATCGATGCTCGGTGTCACACCTGGTATCGATCGATGCTCGGTGTGGTCTCTGTCTCCTTTCCTCGGGTGACGAATTCTCCTCGTTTAACACCTGAAAAGGACTCCAAAACATGCAAGACACTCTAGGACCTAGTATGAGAACCCTAAAACTCTAAATGAGACAAAACAAGTATGATATGCAATGAAGATCCAAGTAAATGATCTTAAATCTATATGAAATGCGTTCTAAATACATGTAGAATATGCACATATCAATTCCCCCAAACTTACTTCTTTGCTTGTCCTCAAGCAAAAGCATCACTAAAAGCGTTCAAGTCCAAGTGCAAACTCTAAAGTATGATCAAACATGTCTACTCAAAAGGGGGTAGCCATGCTCATCCTTACATGAGCCAATGCTCAAATCTCAACCTACACAAGCTTTCAAATCATCCAATCCTTTAACATTTATTAGACTTTTTCCAAGTGAATCGTGCTTATGCAAGGCAAGTGAATGCATTTGGCTAAGGTAGAGGTTTCGAGATAAAGGTGATCTCGATACAAGTGACGGCTTCCGAGCGAGGGTTTCTCTCAAAAGGAATCAACTAATGCAAAATGCTAAGAGTAAAGCCCAATAGATGCATACAAGGTTGACTTCCATCTACCCAAATGTCCCATATCGAACTTGACTCCTAATCTCTAAACCCCAATGAAGATCCTCCTAAGCTACCCTTTTTGCAAGGCGTTTTGCCTTTACTACTCATATCACCTCACTTTCCTTCTCTCTTTAAACACTTAGGGGATTTCCTTCTTCACCAAACGGTTTGGCTTTCAACATTTTTCTTTCCTTAGCTCTTCTTTATTTTCTCTAGTCTCTCTTGTTTCTTTTCTTTGCTTTAGCCTTTTTGGCTTTCTTTCTTCTTTTTGAAGACTAGAGACTATTTTCTTTTCTTTTTCACTTAGAGCTTTTCCCATAAACGAATATAGCCAACCGTTTCAAGCTTTTTGCTTATCCCCTATTCTTCTTCATCCCTTTTTCTCATTCCCGCAATCTCTTCTTTCTACCTTGTCCCAAGTTCCCAACCTATCTAGCCTTATCCTATGTCTAACTCATTTATGCCGAGCTAGTTCTACATGGAAGTTTTTCCTTGTCGTTCTAAACTCAACACTTTTTGCCTAGTTGATTCGAAAAAGGCCTCACAATCACTCACAAGTAGCATTTGGCTTGAAAAGAGGTTGGGTTAAGGGAGTGGTTAACCGTTCCAATGATGGGAATCGGCTATTCGGGCTAACAAGAGAGTGGCAAAGCGGATAAGATAGCCCAAATATGTATGTGGTAACCATGCATTCACTATGCAATGCACAAGCATGATAATTACAATGTCGAATTATGGTTATCACTTAAGTAGGAATGGACTCAAATCAACTTGCTTTGGCTAAGACCTAAGTAATGAGACATGAAATCCAAACATGGTTCGACCTTAATTTCGCACACGAGATCTAGAGCATAGGACTTAAACTCTTAAAGCAATACTTCGCAAAGGGGAATCATTCTAGCTCCTAATGCACATGCAATGCATTGTCTACATGCTATGCATTCTAGACTCAATCCTATATGAAGTGCAAATGCATCCTAAATGACTTCTTTTTGTCTTTTCAAATTCAAAATTTTCAAAATTATTGAAAATGCATGATATGCATGAGACTAAAGATGCAAAAAGGCAAAATAAGAACATCAAAAACGATGTTAAATAACACACAAACCCTCCCCCAAACTTAAACTACACAGTCCCTTGTGTAATAGAAGCTCAAGAGAGAGCAAAACAATGCATGAAAGAAGGAAAGAAGATATGATTCTAGATGCTATGTACAAAGTTTGGAGTGTTACCTTGTCATGGGGCGCCATATTCCATCACTTCGTCCTAAGCACTTTAGTCCATAAGTCCATGCTCATATGGCCATCGAAAACCTATTAGCACTAAGAAAACCCATCAAAAGGAACTAACAATGAAAGAGAAACATAAAAGGAAATATGTACAAGGATATGCTTGGGGTATCTCCCAAGAGTACTTTGTTTAACGTCACTAAGTTCGACATTTGTTACCCTTTTAGGCGGGTAGTGGAGGAGTGCAAGCACTCCTTGGCGGTTGGGTGAGCTCGAGTTTGTGAACTTTACCCATTAAGCTTCGAAGACCGGTTTGATTTGGTTCCCTAACCTCCGGTGTGAGGGTTGATATGGCCTTGGCAAAAGGCTTGGGGCGCCCTCTACATTTGACCTTGTACTCAATCATCCCTTCTTCATGTTTCCATGGGATGAGAGTCACGTTCGAAGGTTGGTCTAGCAAGGGTCCAATCCCCTTGAGTATTCTAGGTTTCCTCTTCTTGGACCTAGGCTTTGTCCTCTTCTCATCAACCTTAGCACTTTCACCCTCACTCTCCGTTGTGGTGTGAAAGAGGGAATGCAAGCAACTTCCATCTAGAGCTAGGGCTTCTTCAACCCTCTCAATACTCACCGTCTCACATACGCCCACATACTCAACCTTCCGGGCTTGGGCTTCATTGTCTCCACAAATAATAGTCCCACAAATAGCGGTGGGAGAAGGCATCATTGTGTAGAACTTCTTGTCATCCACGTTCTTAAGAACAACCCTCTTGTTTATGAAGTCCAAGCTTGCACCGGTTGTGTTGAGGAATGGAGTCCCGAGGAGTAGAGGGAGTTTTATGTTTGGTGTCATCTCCATCACAACGAAGTCCGTTGGTACAAGACACTTTCCAATCTTAAGGGCAAAGTCTTCAACCAAGCCAAGAGGTTTCTTCGTGGAAGAGTCTCCAAATGTGATGGTGGAGGGGTAATCGTTCAACTTATCTATCCCAAGACTTTTGGCCATCTCCCAAGTCATGACATTAACGGTTGAGCCCGAGTCACACAATGCGTCATCAACTTCCAAGAGTCCAAGTGTGCAAGATATTGAGAATTTCCCGGGGTTTCCAAGCTTTGGGAGAGTCTTAGGCTCGATCCTTGTTGTGCTTGGAGGCACTTTCTCTTGTGCCTTGTTGAGGAAACGACCGGGAAATGGAAGTGGAGGCTCATATGGAGGTGGAGGCTCTCTCTTTGACTCAACAAGTATCTCCACGTTTTTCACTTTGACCAAGTCCTTGATGGACTTCTCAACCTTGTTACTCTTTTCTCCAACCAACATCATATCATTCTCACTCCCAAGGGTCACCTCCCCACCTTGTTCCTCAATGTCCTCGTTGAGGCTAGAGACTAACCCGAGGAACTCCTCAATTATGTGATCTTGCTCCTTAAGGGTGGAAAAGGTGTTGCAAGACTCTTTAGAGGTTAGTATTGCTTTCCCATTGGAAGAGCCTTGAGGATGTTGTGAAGAAGGGGCGGCACTCCGTTGCTCTATTGATTTCACCCTTGAGCTCAATGCCTCAACCTTGCTATTAAGATCGTTGTAAGAGGAAATGACCTTGTTAGTGGTTTCCGCTTGGCCTTTGATTAGTTGTTGGAACATGGAGGCCAAGTCAAGCTCTTGCGGTGTAGACGTAGGTGCTTGACCTTGGGGTACAAACCCTTGTTGTTGCCCTTGAAAACCGGGTGGAGCTTTGGGTTGAAAGCCACTTTGGTTTCCTTGGAATTGGTTCCTTGGAACATACCCTTGTTGGTTGAAGTTAGAAGGTTGACCTTGAGATTGGAATTGTTGTTGTGGAACTCCTTGAGCTTGAGTAGATTGTTGAGGGTAAAGTTGGTCTTGTGGATTCCTATAGGTTTGGTTGAACCCTTGTCTTTGGAAGTTACCTTGGTTCCCCACATAATTCACTTCCTCATGTGTTTCCACGGCCTCTTCTTGATAGCAAGCTTGATTGTTCTCATAGTCACCAATGAAATGTACCGCCTTTTGAGATTCTTTTTGAGAGGCAAGAAGCTTGTCTATCATAGAGGCTTGCTTATCCAATTTCTCAATCAAGGCTTTCATGTCTTTGGCTCTCTTGTTCTCATCAAAGTCACTAGTAGTCCTTGTGGCGCGGTCATAGTCGTCCCCATACGTCCCATCACTAGTAGCTAAGTTCTCCACGAGCTCCATAGCATCCTCTACGTCCTTAGCTAGGAAATTACCATT
>PKML01046943.1:6830-25384 GCA_002933935.1 Eutrema yunnanense | reverse complement strand
TGGTTTCCATTACCACCTTGTGCGGGATGGTTTCCATTACCACCTTGGTTGTTGCCGTGTCCATCTCCATTCCCACCGTTTCGTTGGTGGGGAATGGCTTCATTGATGTTCCCAAGTGGAACGTTTTCATAGTGTTCCATGTTGGTCTCAACTTCTTGTTGTCTTACAATTCCGTCCCTTGTTCGAAACCGTCGTTGCAATCGATGTATGTCATCCCGTGGTCCAACTAGATTGTTGTTGCCTCGAGATCGTGTATGTATGCACCTATAGGTTTAGAGAGAGTAATTGAAAGCAAACAAGATTAGTAACTTTGTAGGAAATAAAGCTTAATCTCACAAAGAGCCTAAACTTTAATGTTAAAACAAATCCCAATATGGCAACGGCGCCAAATTGATACAAGGATTTTACAATCCAAAGAGGTATCAATACCCTCTAAACGATGTAGTATAAGAGGTTATCGAATCCAATATTGGGAATAGTCTTAACCACTAAGAATACAAGGAATTTATGTAAGTTAAGCTAATTAAAGGGAGTTTTGTGATTAAGTATCCAAATTCAAATTAAGCAAGTAAAACAACTAAACGAGATGTAATCCAAATAATAAAAGCGGAGCATGAGATAAGGTTAATGATATAAGGTGATCTAAGTCCAATTAGTGGTGTTCAATTACTCAAGAAGCTAATCCCTAGGCAATAGATCTCTAATCTAGATTAGTTCTCTTTCAAGCAACTAATCACTATGCTAATTATCAAACCCATTAGCAAATCATCATTTGTGGATTATCAATTAGCAAGCATTAAGAATCATAACAAGATCAACCAAAGATATACCCTAAACAACTAATGTCTTAGGTTAGGAACATAAATCTCTTGTCTAGTTTGGTCTTGGCATTTCATCAAACACTTGGTGTTCATGAAATGCCTTATGATCTAGACCCACTCTTTCAAGCTAGATCTAGCATTAGGGACTCTAGACAAGAAGGAATATAAGATTATCTAATCCTAAACACCACTAATCAAACCTTAGATCCCCTAATCTACCTCATCCCAAGATCCTTAAGACTACTCACTAATCATCATGGGTTTAACAAATCCAAGGAAAGAAGTGTTAAAACTCATGATCAAGATGATTGAATGATTAGAAGGTAGAAGATAGATGGATTAAATCAAGAAAACAATACTCAAATTGCATAAATAAAAAGGATCAATCTCTTACAAATCACTCTTAGAGAGGGTTTTTGCTTAGAAAAAGACTTAGCCCTCACAAATTAGGTTTTTGGGCTTAAATAGTGAATAGTGACAAACCGGGTCGACCCGGGACAAATCGGGTACCGACCCGGTTTAAGTGGATAAAACGTTTGGTATCGATCGATACCGAGGACACACCTCGGTGTCACTCCTCGGAATCGATCGATACCGAGGACACACCTCGGTGTAACACCTCGGTATTGATCCTGGGATTGTGCACCGATGGTCAATACCGAGCAGTGGACTCGGTATCGAGGGGATGTGTGGCTTTGGTCTTTGGCGGATACCGAGATCACTCCTCAGTGTTGATCGATACTCGGTGTTGATCGTGGTATCGATCGATGCTCTTCAGTGGATACCGAGGTCACTCCTCGGTATCACAGCTCCGTATTAAGGGCCATTTCCCCCGGGATCTTCCTGTGGCAATACCGAGCTGTGACACCGAGCAGGAGCAGGAGCATCGGTATCGATCGATGCTCGGTGTCACACCTGGTATCGATCGATGCTCGGTGTCACACCTGGTATCGATCGATGCTCGGTGTGGTCTCTGTCTCCTTTCCTCGGGTGACGAATTCTCCTCGTTTAACACCTGAAAAGGACTCCAAAACATGCAAGACACTCTAGGACCTAGTATGAGAACCCTAAAACTCTAAATGAGACAAAACAATGATATGCAATGAAGATCCAAGTAAATGATCTTAAATATATATGAAATGCGTTCTAAATACATGTAGAATATGCACATATCACCATCATGCATTGATGATCCACCTTTGATTTGGAGGTGTTATCTGTATCTCTTGGCGCTATTGTAGAAATCTCTTCTTCCCCTAAAGATCTCAAAACATGAATGGCGTCCACTGAATCTGATCCAAGGTGAAGGTTGATGGTGTCTTTGACATCGGATAAACGCTTTTGGATCATCTTCAGTTCCTCAGAAAGATCAGAAGAAATGTCTCCGAGTCCCATGGTTTTGCCAAGGATATCATTATACCTTCCATCCATGTCGAAACAAATATTTTGGAGGGTTTCCCCAGCTTGCCTTTGCCCATTGCAAAGGATATGAACGATCGAATTAGTCTCTCTTCTTTGCCTGCCAATCTCTTTCATCTCTCTCTCAACCTTGTGTGCTTTGTTTGCAGTGGTACTGAGGTTTGTGGCCATAGTCGAGAGGCTCTCCCTCAAGTTTGTTAATTTCTCTTCAAAGTTGTTTTCCATGAGTTCCATGGATTTGTTGACATGATCGATGAGAATCTGGTTTTTCCCAATTTAGTGGGTTTGTTGTAGCTGCATCTCTTCTATCTGTTATACCCTTTCTTCGAGTTTTTGCACTTGGGCATGAATATCATCAAATTTCCCACCGAGAACTTTTTGATATGGTCCAACCTTGCATCAAGCTCAGACGAGGACTCTTGCTGGTTTTTCAATAGTGCATGTATCATGGTCTCCAAATACTCGTTGGGGACGTGATTTTAGGTCTGAGGTGGTGGTTGTGGGCCTGGCTGATAGTGATGGTGATAGTTTCCATACCCGTGATGGGGATGAGACCATGCTAGACCAGCCTTCCACCATGACACTCACTCCTTGGAAGTATGAAGATGGGGGTGATCAAATACAAGATTAAGTGCAAAGGACGGTCCAAGCCTTTTGCCTCGGTTAAAGCAATCCTCACACCGGAACTTAAAGATAAGGGGCAAGACGTTCTTCAAGAAATCATGAGCATGGTTCTTAATCTTGAGCTCAAGGACTCACCAAGGAGTTCCATCACTCCTCCTCTCACCCCCGCCAAAAAAGGGTAACAAATGTCGAGCTTAGTGACGTTAAACAAAGCGCACTTGGGAGACATTCCCATGTCTATCTTTGTAAATATTTTCTATCTTTTTAAGTGCTTTTTTATGTCTTTGTTAAGTGGTTGCAAGGTTCTTGATGGTAGCAAGGTCATGGCAAAGCAACAACGGTGTTCGATGTTGGAAAGCTCTCCATTCTCTCCATTCCCAGAGTACCACTGCTACTTTGTAAGTAACTCTTTTCTTTTTAGTCATTTTACCTTTTGATTTGGGTCTCTCTCTTGAGTTTCTTTCACACCGAGACAATGTGATTTAAGTTTGGGGGAAGGGCCGGTATCTAACATTGTGTTCTTTATTCTTATTTTTGATTTTACATCTCTTGTGTCTCATACATATCATGCATTCACTTATGGCATATAAAACACACACAAAAATCGAAAAATTTGAAACACAAAAAGAAGTCATCTAGTTGCAGTTCATGTGTATGATTGAGTCTAGTTTGCATATATGGTGCATTGCATATTGCATTGGGAGCAATGATGTACATACCTTGTAGGGTATCACTTTAAGAAATTGATTCAACGCAATGCATTCAATTGAGTTTGAAAATAAGGATGCACCATCTCTAGATTTCATGCATAAATGTTCTTGTCTTGATTGAAGCAAGTTGTGAATTGAATTCAACCGTATTAATAAGAACTTTAATCTCTAACCTAAAACTTTTGTGAATGATGGAGAGGCCTATTTTTCGAGCAAACTTGGCAAAAGGTGTTAGGTTTCGAGCAAATTTGGGACTGTTTAGCAACCCAGTCGATTTTTTTTAATAGTAGTCACAAAATAGTCCCAAATTTGCGACTAATTTGCGACCAAATGACAAAAATAATGAAAGCTTCTCATTGGCTAGTTCCTTGTGACGAGGATCGAGATCCTCCACCGTTGATTGGTTTAATCCAACGGTGGAGGATTTAAACTGTTTTATTTTATTTTATTACTTTTCTTTTTCTCTTCCTTGGATCTTCTTCCCTCTCTTTCTCTCTCTCCTTCCTACGATCTTCTTCTTCTTCCTTTTTTAATCTAACTCTTTTTAATCTAACTCCTTTTTTTCCAGATCCGATGCTTACGAATCTGGGTTCACCTCGTCGCGGAGATGCTCTATGTACCTTGCAACAAGGCGAGGACAATGGCGCCCTCGAGTCTGGCCAGAGGACCCCGCGAGTCTGGCCGGAGAATGAGATCTGGCCGCAGGTGAGGTTTCTTCTTCTCCAGCCACCGTTTGTGCCTCGCGTGGTGGTTGCTCCGATGGGCTGCGTGGTGGTTGCTCTGAGGGTGGTCTGTCTTACTCCACGAATATCTCAAGGCTATGAAATCATTAAAATCCATCGCTTAACCTCAACACATACAGGTTTCATTGTTTTTCATCTTAGGAACTGGGTAGAGACATAGTCTCACAGTGATCACTACTGAATCAGCTTGATTTCGTTTTCCCTTTGAACCTAGATCTTGGGATCTCCAGCCACATAGGTGGGGTTTCCATTAAGCGTCATCTTTATTTATAGGCGTTAAACCCATTCCTCTTGATAATTTAACAACTTGATCTCGCGCCAGACTTTTTGTAAAAGGATCTGCTAAGTTTTCAGCCGACTTGATGTAATCTATCGTGAGTACACCTGTCGAGATCAATTGTCTAATGGTCTTGTGTCGTCTTCTAATATGACAAGATTTATCATTGTATACATTATTCAGTGCCCGAGATATAGCCGATTGAGTATCACAGTGTACACGTAATGCTGGGACTGGTTTTTCCCACATCGGGATATCTTCCAAGAAGTTCCGAAGCCACTCAGCTTCTTCTGCAGCTTTATCTAAAGCTATGAACACTGACTCCATGGTTGATCTGGCCAGGAGAGTTTGTTTGGAAGATTTTCAGGATACTGCTGCACCACCAAGCGTAAAGACATATCCACTTGTTGATTTCGAGTTCTTAGAATCTGAAATCCAGTTGGCATCACTATAGCCTTCTAAGACTGCTGGTTCTTTACCATAGTGCAACCCATAACTTTTGGTGTATCGAAAGTAGAAGAAAAACGTGGAAGAAGGAAGCGAACCAATTGATTTAATCCAAAAACCAGACCGGTTCTAGTTCAAGATCTCAGATCGGTTACCGAACTAAACCAGATGTTTCGAAGCAAAATTGATACATCCACCGAAGCTCGGGAGTAAAAAAAAAACGTTCACCGAGCTCCCTAAAATTCAGGTATCACCTATCAAAATATTTTAATTTATTATTCGAAGATATTTTCTTTTCAGATTATATCACCGGATCTATCCTTTTAAACGCCAAACCACGGACAACAAAGAAAAAGAGAGACGTATGCCTAGCTCTCAATCAGACATATCGCGTACTGCACAGTTAGGAAGCCCGCGGTCAGAGTTCGTCGACCACACAGTTAGGCAGCTCGCAGTCAGAGTTCGTCTACCTCGCGGTTAGGTAGCTCGCAATCGCAGCTATCGCAGTTCACCGACCTCGCAGCTCACCGACATCGCAATCACAACTCATCGACCTCGCAGTTCGCCGATCTCGCGGTCGCAGCTCTCCGACCTCGCAGCTCGCCGACCTCACAGTATGGCAACTCGCAATCACAGCTCGCCGACCTCGCAATCGCGCACGAACTATCGAAACCGAACTTGAAAAATCCGAGGCCGACCTCGCACTTAACTAACAAACACCGAGCTCAGCCTCGAGTTCAATCTCTCGTCTTTAGTAATTTTTGCAGGAACAAAGCCAAACAACGTCTAAAAGGAAATTCGACCAGATGCTGATTTCAACTCCAATCGGGCTAAAAATTCTCCAAAGAAATCCGCCGAACTCGAACACTACTTTGCCGAACTGAGGGGGGGGGACTAATTGTTAGAGGGGGATTTAGCACTCCCCCGGTTTAACCCGTTTTGAGTTGAAATCAGCCCAACAATCGACTTCAAGGCCCATCAAGACCGATCTACGAAATAAAAGGAAGTTTCTTTTTATTTGATAAAAAGAAGATTTCCTTTTATTGGAAAAAGGCAAATCCCGGGAAAAAAGAGATTATCTTTATCGGCTTAAAGGAAAAAAGACAATTGCCAATACAAAGTCAAGAAGGAAAATGAAGAGCTAAAGACTTCAAGACTTATAAATAGGGAAACCCCCTATTCATAAGAATCTCTAATCTGACAATCTCTGAATGGAGAACTTAGACAGAAACATCATTTGTTACAAGAACTACGTTTTGGCTTGATCCCTTCAAAGGGTACGTATGCAGCCTTCAACGGCACATCTATGATTCTAATAAACATAATTCTCCTAAACCCTAAACTGAATTCGCCGATCTACGATAAGTGCAAATTCTGGTTCCTTCACTTACTGGTGGGTTGCCTCCCACCAAGCGCTTGTTTTAAGTCTTATAGCTCGACTCCTTTTGTGTTCTAGGTGGATGATAGATCTAGGTGGTAGCACGCCTTGGCTTCTTTTTTCGTCTCTCGGTATCTTCACCGATCCTTGCCTAAACAATCGTCAAAGGCGTCCTTCACTTCGTATCCTCCTCCGCCTCCGATTGTGTAAGGAATATGTTTAGAGGTGAAACTGGGAAGTGCTGCTAGGTAGAAGGTTTCTTTGTCAACATTTGCTAGACACATTCTCCTATTTGGCCAATCCATAATGGCTCCTGCTGTCTCTAAAAATGGTCTCCCAAGAAGTAAAGGTTCATTCTTCATGCTACGTATTCTTGCTATTTGAAAATCGACAGGGACGATGCAATTTCCAAATTTGAGGGGGAGATTTTCGATCATGCCAATCGGGGTGATAGTTGAACCATCTGTAAGTCTGATTCTCATCCTTGAAGGCTTCATGGTATCGATTTTCAATCGCCTTGCATATGATACTGACATAAGGTTTATAGCGGCTCCCGAATCACATAGAGCATTGCTGATGTAGGAGCCAAAAATCTCACATGGTACGACGAAGCAGCCTGGGTCTTCGAGTTTATGCAAGGTTCTTGGTCTAGACAGTGTTTTCCTAGCTTCGGCAAACAAGTGTTCGATCTCATACTTATCTTCCTTGCTATACCAAAAGAGCCTCTTCATTTCTGGGTATTTCCCCCAGGCTTGGGTAAACGAGATATGAAGTTGAATTTTCTTCACAATGTAGTGGAAATCGTNTCCGCCACTGTGTTGTTTGCGCGTGGAATATATGTGAGTGAGAAAAAGGCGAAACTCTCCTTGCTCCTCTCGAACTCCTCCAAATGTAGTAAAAAAGCCGGCCACTCCTTGGGTGTAGACACCATCTTCACCAGGTCTGAGCAGTCCGTTGCAAAAGCTATCGTCGTCTTCTGATTTGCAGTCATGCAATGCATCGCCCAAATGAGCGCCTCTAATTCCACATGTAGTGGGGAGAGGCTTCTTCTCAGGTTCCGAGATCCCATGATGACCCCTTCGATCCCCTCTTGAAAATAGTACCATCCTAAACCAGAATAGTTATCCGTTTCCTTCCACGAGCCATCAATATAGCATTTCTGTCCATGATAATCCTCATGTTGAGCCAGCATCGTGCTGTGACCGATTAGAGGGGAAATTATTTCGGGTTCCATACTTTGTGCTGTTTCCCAGGTCATGGCCTCCGTTTCTGCTATCCTTAGTATCTCTTGTGGGTTCTTGTCCACGTTTGAGAAAACTTTATCGTTCCTTGCTTTCCAAATATTCCACGCGATCCAAGGGAAAACTGCGTTCTTACCCTCTTCTGGGAGTCTCCAGAATAGATGGTCAAAATTAGAGAAAACTGATGTCCTCGGGAATACTCCTGGGGCCGAAGGGATAGGAGAGAGTGCCCATGTTTGTAAAGCCGGAGGGCATTCAAACAGAACATGGTTAATCGTTTCCCCTTCCGCTCCACACCGTGCACATTGTGGATCACAATTTATTCCTCTAGAGCGTAGATTCGCTGAAACCGAAAGACATCCCGAAATGGCCTGCCAAATAAAATGTCTCAATTTCGGTGGGCATACTAGTTTCCATGTATGAGCTTGTAATTCCTTCACGTCCGGCCCGTAGAGGTGATTCACGCCGTTGTCAGATAGTTTTTGCTCGGTCTGGTATCCCGACTTAACCGTATATTTTCCTGTTTTTGTATAGTGCCAGCCAGGGATATCTTGCCGATAAGTGCTACTGATAGGTATACTACGAATGATTTCCACGTCAGCCGGGTCAATGATTGCATTTATCAACTCCAAATTCCATGATTGTGTCGTGGGGTCAACCAAATGATTTACCCTAAGGTTTGGGTAATAATTGTATCCCTTACATGTTGCTGACCTCGGGGAAGAAGATGGTATCCATGGGTCGTTCCATACTGAGATAGAACCACCTGATCCAACTCTTTTGATGAGCCCTTTTGCAACCAGAGGTCTAGCCGAAATAATGCTCCTCCATCCAAAGGAGGGGGAGTAAGATCTGATGGGGTCTAAAGGATCTGTGTTCCGAAAGTAACGTCCCTTAAAAACCCGAGAAAATAAAGATTCCGGTTTATCCAGTAGCCGCCATAGTTGTTTTGCTAATAGTGCTGTGTTGACATCCTCTATTGTTCGAAAACCAATTCCGCCATCAGATTTGCTCTGACACATCTTCCTCCATGCTATTCAATGCATTCCTTTCTGTTGACCGTCTGAGCTCCACCAAAACCGCGCTGCCGCACTGGTTAGTTTTGCGGTGATGGACTTGGGTAGACGAAAGCAGGACATAACGAAAGTAGGCATAGCTGATGCTACCGATTTAAGTAAAACCTCTTTACCCCCTTTGGTCAGTAGCCGTGATGTCCATCCATTGATTCTGTTGTTGTGTCTCTCGACGACAAAATTAAAAATCTGACTCTTTGGTCCTCCGAGACTCTCTGGTAAACCCAAGTAAGTACCCATTCCTCCCGTAGTTAGGATCCCTAATAATTGTTTAATCTCAGCTTGTACCGCTTCTTGTACCGTATATCCGAAGGTTAATGATGATTTTGAAAAGTTTATTTGCTGCCCTGAGACCGACTCGTATTGTTTAAGAATATTCAAGATAGTTTGACATTCTTGTACCGTAGCCTTACAGAAGAACATACTATCATCTGCAAAGAGTAAGTGTGAGACTGCTGGGCCTGCCCTCGCCACTTTTAGTCCCGTTAGTGTTTTGGCGATCAAGACCTCCGTACAAAGTATGAATAAGTAGGGTGATAAGGGGTCACCTTGTCGCAATCCCCTATGTGGTGTTATATGTCCTTTTGGGTGGCCGTTTATAAGTATCCTATATTGTACCGATTGGACGCACCACATCATCCAGGATATCCATTTTTCCGCAAACCCAAATTTTCTCAAAAGATGTTCAATAAATGGCCACTCTACCCGGTCATATGCTTTGCTCATATCTGTCTTAATTGCCATAAATTTACTTTTGCAAGATTTATTTGTACGTAGCCCGTGAAACATCTCTTGGGCAATCAGAATGTTATCGGAGATCAATCTTCCGGTTACAAAGGCTGATTGAGTCTCTGAAATCATGTCCGGTAGCAACCTCTTTAATCTCTGACATAAAACCTTTGAAATGATCTTATAGCCCACATTACACAGACTGATAGGCCTTAGATCCGTCATTCGAGTGGGGCGCCCCGTCTTCGGAATGAGACAAATATTTGTCATGTTCAGCCGTTGATCAAACATCCCCGTCTCCAAAAAACCGTTAACCAAACCTACTACATCTTGCTTTATAATTTGCCATGATCTCTGGAAAAATAGTGTCGTCATTCCATCCGGGCCCGGAGCCTTTTCTGGGTGCATCATAAATAGAGCCTTGCGAACTTCCTCTTCCGTGGCCAAAGCCGTAAGCATATCATTATTCTGTTCCGAAACAAGGGTCGGGATTTCGCTTAACGCATTCTCAAATTCCGTCGGTGAAGTTGAGGTGAATAATTCCTCAAAATAATTGACCGTCACTTGTTCGACCTCTTTATCCGAGGTGACCCAAGATCCTGATGCATTATGTAGGCCAGTAATCCGATTTATCGCCCTTCTTTGCTTAACTTGTGCATGATAGAATTTTGTGTTTCTGTCCCCCACCGTTGCCCATAAGGTGCGACTCTTCTGTTGCCAAAATAATTCCTCATCTAAGTAGGCCTCTTTTAGTTTATGTGTAATATCCATCAGTTCCTCGTGTGTGCTTTTATCGTCATTTTGAACTTCCTCTAGCGCTTGTTGTAACTCCTTAATTTTCTCCTTGCCGTATGGTAAGTTATTTTTCCTCCATTTTGATATCTCTCGCCGACAATTCTTTATTTTTTCTATAATTGAAGACCGATGTCCATCTGAGTTAATTTCCCATCCCTTTGAAATTGTTTCCATTAAGCCGTCCTGTCCAATCCACCGTTTATCAAACCGAAACTGGCCTCGTTTCCGGGGGATTTTATCCTCTAAAGTGGCAATAATTGGTCTATGGTCCGACCCAATCATTGCTAAATATTCAACATAAGAATGTGAGAAAATGTCATGCCAATCTTCATTTGCTAAGGCCCTGTCCAAACGACACCGAACAATTTTCGACTTCCGTCTTCCCTTCCAAGACATGGGATTACCGAAACACTGAAACTCCAAAAAACCACAGTGTTGAATCATGAGATTGAAGGATATAAAGGAGGATGCAGGCCTTAAATTGCCTCCCTGTTTTTCATTATTTCCCGTGATTTCATTTAAGTCACCAATTATAAACCATGGTCCCAATCGGGATATACTTGTCCGAGTTAACTGTTCCCAAACTTGGTCTCGAAATTTCGGTACCGGGTCCCCATAAATAAATGACAAAAAACTTGTTTTCCTTGTATTTTCGCCTCAATATCAATTATCCGATTACTTGAGAATAAAATATTAACACCTAGTGAATCGTCATAAAATAAAGCAAGTCCACCACTCGCACCACACGGTTCCACCGTATACAATTTATTATAACCAAAGTGAAATTGAAATTTTTGCAGAAAAGAAAAGTCTTGCTTGGTTTCGGAAAGAAATAAAAATTCTGGTTTATGTTTCTTCCAAACCTCCCTGAGATAACCTATTGTGTATTTATTCCACAAACCCTGACAATTCCAACTCATAATTCTCATAAATTAACTAGTTTGGTTTTGCTGAACCGGTCTTCAGGTTTAAAGAGACCTTCGACCCTATTCCTTTTGCGTCTTCACCAGTTCGAACCGAAGCCTTCGCCGTCGTCTTCTTCCTTGGAGAGATCATCGCTTGGACCATCCTCTTCTTTGCTCCACCACCATAAACCATCGTGCCTGTTTTATTGCTCTTCTTCCTTACCTCTTGGTTGTTATCCAGAACGACGTATGCTTCTCCATGTAGAATAACATCCTGCATCTCCACATCATCGTTGCTGTCGTCGGCCAAACCTTCGGAGACACATGCTGTCACCGTTACTTGGTTGCATTGCCGATCTTGTTTTCTTTTTGTCTCTTCCCCGCGACCATCAGTGTCTGCAATGGCCTCATCCTCAGTCCCGTGGTCCATTAAATTACCTTCCTGCCCAGCCAATACTTGTTCTTCCCTCTCCTGATCCAGCTCGTTACTCTCCTTCGCAACTTCTCCATCTTCCATAACCGCCTCCTCTCTCAGTTTCCTTGTTGTGTCATTTTCTGAAAATACATCATCATTACCGAAAATTAATTCCTTGCGCACCTTACATCATCGTGTTTTAGGTTATAAATAGGTTTTTACAGCCACTTGTTTAGGCTATGCTTTATTTTGCTTTAGTTTAAGAGAGATTTTGGTGAGAGACAAGTCTGGTTTCCCTTCGTCCGAGATCAGATCTCAAAACCTTTGTTTCTCTTTCTGATTTTATATAGAGTATTTATTTAAACATGTCTATTGATTTAATCTTCATGTCTGAGTAGATCACCTGTTAGGTTTAGGGTTTTCTCATAGGGATTTCTTTGAATGCTAGGTTAATTATCTGTTAGGATTCACTACCTGAATTAGTTCTTCACCTTAGGTTGTTCTCAAAGCTAATTCTAGATTGATCACCTAGAACTTAGATCTTAGGATAATTGATTAGGCACGAGAGTGCGATTAATTACCTGACAGAACCTAGGTGAGCAAATTAATTATTCGCAAAGAGATTTGGTTTAATTAATTTGTGAACATATCAAACTTGAACTTTAAAGCTGATTTAGACTTTAGGATCAAAGAGATTTGGTATTCCTAGGATTTATATTTAGATAGTTTTCGCAACGAGAGTTGGTTAATTATATTTTAGTGATTTGAGTTCTAGAGCCGTGCTTAATCTGAATCATGTTAGTTAATTTAGCTGCATTCATTGATTTCCTGAGAAATACCCTGAGCCTACATTCCTCTAACTGAATTTACAAACGCTTTTATTTGCAATCTTGTTTTCAATTACATCTTCTGATTTAGCTAGTTTCAGATCTATATAATCTATTGAGTGATAACTGAGTTCTTGTGTTCGACCCCTGATTTACTGCAGCAACTGCTTTAGTACTAATTAGGGTATTAAATTGAGCATATCAATTTTGGCGCCATTGCCGGGGACTCAATTCGCCATTAGATTTTAGCTAAGAAATTCGTTTAAATCGCCCGAGTATCGATCGATACCCTTGAGTATCGGTCGATACCAGTCGTCAATTTCAGTGACTTACGCTCTTTACTTCTGTTTTCAGGTGCATGCCTAATCGAGAAACCAGAAGCAAAAAGAGCACTCCGCTAGTTGATCTATCACTGGAACAGCTAGCACACGTGGAACGCACAAACAGGAAAGCAAAGAAATCAGCTAAGATGAACAACAATCAAGTTGGGTTGGTTCGTGATGCAGCTGGAGCTTACAGAGACCAAGAGGGTCATTTGTGCAATGAGCAAGGACAGCGTCTCAATGGAGAAGGAATCGTCATTCCACCTGCTCCTGTTGCTGCTGAGAATGTCGCTGGGAACGCGAACAATGCTGTGGTTAATCGTGGAAGAACGATTGGTGAGTACAACAGGCCGGATCAGTTTTTCGCCAATCGGTCTGCGATTCGTCCTCCTGCGTTCGAGAGGAACGACTTTGAGCTGAAACCTGCTTACTACACTCTAGTGGGACAACATCTCTTTCATGGTCTTCCTCATGAACATCCAATGGACCATGTGGAGAAATTCGAGGACTTGGTCACTAGCATCAAGAGCAATGGAGTGTCCTACGATTATCTCTTCTGCAAGCTTTTCCCCTACTCTCTAGGTGGAGAAGCTACTTACTGGCTGAGGTAACTACCTCCTGGATCGCTAACTAATTGGGAGGACACAAAGAGGGCCTTTCTGATTAATTTCTACGATGATGGACGATCTGAAGATCTGAGGAATAAAATCTCCACTTTTTCTCAAGGACCTACTGAGGCGTTCAAGGTTGCTTGGACAAGATTCAAATCGTACCAGAGAGATTGTCCACATCACATATACTCTGATGTGCAGCTGCTGGGTATCTTCTTTCGAGGAGTTGATTGGAGGTATCAAATGGCTCTGGACTCTTCAAGCAATGGTAATTTCAACACCAGATATCCTGAGGACGCCTATGTGTTGATTGAGAACTTTGCATCTAGCAGCAGCACAAAGAGTGCAGATTTCGAGCGCAAGAAGCTGGCTGGTAATCAAGATGGATCGCAGATCGCTGAGTTTAAGGCACAGCTGGATTCTATGCACAGTCTTCTGCTGGGAAAGACAACAAAGGTTGTTCATTTTGCTGAAGATGTTGAGGTTTTCAATGAAAGTGAAGCAGAAGATGTCAACTACATTGGTGGTTCTGGTTTTCAGGGACAGAGGAACCAATTCAACAACAATCGGAGCTTCAACAACAACTTCCAGCAAGGAGGATTCAACCAGAAACCTACCCAGAACAGTGGTTACACCAGGAACTACGGAAGTCCTTCCTACGAGCCTGTGACTGCTAAGACATCAGAGAACAAGATTGAGGCCATGCTTTAAACACTCGTTCAAGGACAGCAGTAGATCACAGTGACCTTCAATGGTAAGATGGACGCCATGTACAAAGATCTGAGTGGAAGGATCGATGCTCTCGGTATTGGTCAGAAGAAGCTGGAAACTCAGGTAGCTCAGACTTCAGACGGTTCAAGAAGACAAGAAGGTTTTCTTCCAGGAAAAGGGGAGAACCCAAGGGCACACATAAATGCCATTACCTTGAAAAGTGGTAAGGAGGTCACTTCAGGAGCAAGAGTGGACCAACCTGCTGTGAATTTAGAGTGGTCTGACGATGAAGACACTGAAATCGCCAAGGCATCGATCGACACTACCCAGCATCGATCGACACCGATCAGAATTCTCACACGGGAAAACTCAAAGTCCCGTGTATCGATCGATACCCCCCCTGTATCGATCGATACCGAACCTGAAGACGATGCAGTAGTTGAGGTTGCGAAGGAGAAGCCTAAAGCAGTACCAGAGAGGGTCTACATACCGAGGATACCCTATCCCAGAGCTATTGGGAAGACTAAGAAGGAGATATAAATGCAAGGAAATTTTAGACAAGCTGGTTGTTGAACTTCTTTTCATCGATGCTATCAAAACTTCTGCAGCCTTCAGGAGATATGTCAAGAAGATGGTGTCCAGCAATGTGAACCTTGAAGACGGTTGTCTGATGATCACTCATGAGTGCAGTGCAATCCTAAACAATAGGATCCCAACGAAATTACCAGATCCAGGGAGCTTTGTCTTGGATTGCACAATCGCTACTGACAGGTTTGAGCGTTCTCTTTGTGACCTTGGTTCAAGTGTCAACCTCATGCCATACTCGGTTGCTAAGAGAATGGGAATGACAGATTTCACTTCTACGAGAATCTCGCTGATACTCGCTGATCGTTCAGTTAGACTTCCAGAAGGATTACTCGAGGATGTTCCGATTATGATTGGGAATTGCTTAATCCCAACTGACTTCATTGTCTTGGAGTATGATTCGGAACCCATAGATCCTCTGATCTTGGGAAGGCCATTCCTAGCAACAGCTGGTACTCTGATTGATTGCAGGAATGGGAAGATATCTCTTAACATTGGTGAGTTGGTCATGACTTTTAACATGGAGAAGCTGATGAAGAGACCAACCATCGATGGACAGACCTTCTTCGTTGACACCTTCTGTGATATTGCTGAAGAGTACTTCTTGGAGATGCATCCGGAGGACCCATTGGAGAGAGCACTGGTCTGTTCAGCTGAGTCAGACGTCGATTCGAGTGATGCTGCTGCTGAATACGGGAAGCTTCTCGATTCAGCACTGCCAGTATCGATCGATACCCACCTGGTATCGATCGATACCCTGCGGCCAGAAAGAATCTTGGCCGAAACTACTAAGCAAGCTGCTGGGCTTGGAAATTGGAGCGAGGAGAAAGCTCCTAAAGTGGAACTCAAACCACTTCCTGCGAATCTGAGGTATGGTTTTCTTGGTCCTAATTCCACGTTCCCAGTAATCATCAATGCTTCTTTGAACAACGCAGAGGTTACCTTACTGCTAAGCAAGCTGCGCAAGTATCGCAAAGCTCTTGGCTATTCTCTTGATGATATTTCAGGTATATCACCGGACCTGTGCATGCATAGGATCCATCTTGAGGATGAGTCAAAGGCTTCAATTGAGCATCAAAGGAGGCTGAATCCAAACCTGAAGGAAGTGGTTAAGAAAGAGGTCATGAAACTCTTGGATGCAGGAGTTATTTATGCCATCTCAGATAGCTCTTGGGTCAGTCCAGTGCACGTTGTTCCTAAGAAAGGAGGGATAACTGTGGTGAAGAATGACAAGGATGAGATGATTCCTACAAGGACTATCACTGGACATCGAATGTGCATTGACTACAGGAAGTTGAATGCAGCTACACGGAAAGATCACTTCCCATTGCCATTCATTGACCAGATGCTGGAGAGATTGGCTAGCCATCCCTACTACTGCTTCCTTGATGGGTATTCAGGTTTCTTCCAGATTCCTATCCATCCAGATGACCAAGGGAAGACCACCTTCACCTGTCCCTATGGCACATTCGCATACAGGAGAATGCCATTTGGGTTGTGTAATGCTCCAGCCACTTTTCAGAGGTGCATGATGTCTATCTTCACAGACATGATTGATGATTTCATGGAGGTGTTCATGGATGATTTTTCAGTATATGGATCATCATTCAAGGACTGTTTGGCTAATCTGTGCAAGGTGATACAGAGATGTGAAGAGAAACACTTGGTCCTTAATTGGGAAAAGTGTCATTTTATGGTTCAGGATGGCATTGTACTTGGGCATAAGGTCTCTGAAGCTGGGATCGAAGTTGACAAAGCCAATATTCAAGTCATGACAAGTCTCCAACCACCAACTTCTGTGAAGGATATTCGGAGTTTCCTTGGTCATGCTGGGTTTTACAGGAGGTTTATCAAGGATTTCTCCAAGATAGCACGTCCACTCACTGCTTTGCTGTGCAAGGAGATCAAATTTGATTTCACACCTGATTGTCTTGCAGTCTTTGAGGAGATCAAAAAGGCTTTGGTGAGTGCTCCTGTTGTGCAACCCCCTGATTGGACTCTGCCTTTTGAGATCATGTGCGATGCCAGTGACTTTGCTGTTGGGTCGGTTCTGGGTCAGATGAAAGACATGAAGCTGCACGTCATCTACTATGCCAGCAGGACTTTGGATGATGCTCAGAGGAATTACAGCACCACAGAGAAGGAACTACTTGATGTTGTCTTCTCCTTTGAGAAATTCCGATCTTACTTGATTGGGAGCAAGGTGGTTGTTCATACTGATCATGCTGCTCTCAAGTATCTGATGAATAACAAGGATCTCAAACCTCGTCTCTGCCGTTGGGTTCTTTTGCTACAAGGATTTGACATCGAGGTTAAGGACAAGAAAGGCATAGAGAATGGGGTCGCTGACCATCTCTCGCGGATGCGGATCGATGCAGACGTCCCTATTGATGATCAACTACCTGAGGAAGCCATCTACTTCATTGAAACTGGGCTTCAAATGAATTTCGCAGAGAATCAGCAATTTTCACGAGTTGCAGGTTTCGGTATCGATCGATACCCTGCTGGTATCGGTCGATACCCTGGCGATTCCGAAACTGTGTTCATCATTGATCATTCTGGTGTTTCTGAACACCATCTCGTCGCTGCAGCAGACTCTGATAGTCCATGGTACGCTGATATTGCCAATTACCTCGCTGCAGATGCAGAGCCAAGACACCTCAAGAAGTATGACAAGAAGAAGTTCATGCGCGACATAAGGAGATACTTTTGGGATGAACCTTATTTGTATAAGCATTGTTCTGATGGTATATACAGGAGATGCGTTGCTGAGTCAGAGGTTCTAGATGTTTTGTTTCATTGCCATGGATCAGACTATGCTGGACACTTTGCCACTTTCAAGCCAGTATCCAAGGCTCTTCAAGCAGGCTTCTGGTGTCCTACCATGTTTAAGGATGCTCATACTTTCGTCTCACAGTGCGATGCTTGTCAAAGGAGAGGGAAAATCAGTAAGAGACATGAGATGCCACAAAATTTCATCCTTGAGGTTGAAGTTTTCGATTGTTGGGGCATCGACTTTATGGGTCCTTTTCCATCTTCACACAAGAAGAATTACATCCTGGTTGCTGTGGACTATGTATCCAAATGGGTGGAAGCGATAGCTAGTGAGAAAAATGACTCTGCAGTGGTTCTTAAGTTGTTTAAGACCATCATTTTTCCTCGCTTTGGAGTACCTCGAATTGTGATAAGTGATGGTGGCTCTCACTTTATCAACAAGGTTTTCGAGAAGTTGTTGAAGAAGTATGGTGTGAACCATCGTGTAGCTACTCCATATCACCCTCAGACAAGTGGGCAAGTTGAAGTCTCCAACAGGCAGATCAAGGAGATTTTGGAGAAGACAGTGAATGCTTCTAGGAAGGTGATATATCATGGTTTTTACCCCATTTAGGCCATGATATAAGTCCTTTTTATAGAGTCTTTATAGTATTTTGGAGTCTTTTTAGAGTCTTTTACAGGTCATAGCACGTTTGGAGGATTATTGGAAGTATTGGAGCTTTCTGGAGCAGTTTGGAGCAGAGCTAAAGATCGTGTCGCTGAGAACCTGAATTCACGTCGAGCATCGATCGATACCCCCTGGTATCGATCGACACTCATCGCAGCAAGACATGACCCGCGAGTTTTCCAAGACTTGAAGAATTGCAAAAGTGCCCAGAAGTCTTTAATAATTACAAGAAGACCCCAGAACGTGTTTTAGGTTATAAATAGGAGTTTTCAGCCACCTGTTTAGGCTATGCCTTTTTATGCTTTATTTCTGTGTTTGATTTTACTCTGGTTTGAGACAAGTCTTAATCTCCCTTCGTCCGAGATCAGATCTCTAAACCCTTCTTTCTATTCTATTGATGATTTATTCAAACATGTCTTTTGATTCAATTGCCATGTCTGAGTAGATCCACCTTAGGTTTAGGGTTTTCTCATAAAGG
>PKML01046878.1:243204-302290 GCA_002933935.1 Eutrema yunnanense | reverse complement strand
CAGCCCGCGGTCAGAGTTCGTCGACCACTCAGTTAGGCAGCTCGCAGTCAGAGTTCGTCGACCTCGCGGTTAGGTAGCTCGCAATCGCAGCTATCGCAGTTCGCCGACCTCGCAGCTCACCGACATCGCAATCACAGCTCATCGACCTCGCAGTTCGCCGATCTCGCGGTCGCAGCTCTCCGACCTCGCAGCTCGCCGACCTCACAGTATGGCAACTCGCAATCACAGCTCGCCGACCTCGAAATCTCGCACGAACTATCAAAACCGAACTTGAAAAAGCCGAGGCCGACCTCGCACTTAACTAACAAACACCGAGCTCAGCCTCGAGTTCAATCTCTCGCCTTAGTAATTTTTGCAGGAACAAAGCCGAACAACGTCTTAAAGGAAATTCGACCAGATGCTGATTTCAACTCCAATCGGGCTAAAAATTCTCCAAAGAAATCCGCCGAACTCGAACACTACTTTACCGAACTGAGGGGGGGGACTAATTGTTAGAGGGGGATTTAGCACTCCCCCGGTTTAACCCGTTTTGAGTTGAAATCAGCTCAACAATCGACTTCAAGGCCCATCAAGACCGATCTACGAAATAAAAGGAACTTTCTTTTTATTTGATAAAAAGAAGATTTCCTTTTATTGGAAAAAGGCAAATCCCAGGAAAAAGGAGATTATCCTTATCGGCTTAAAGGAAAAAAGACAATTGCCAATATAAAGTCAAGAAGGAAAATGAAGAGCTAAAGACTTCAAGACTTATAAATAGGGAAACCCCCTATTCATAAGAATCTCTAATATGACAATCTCTGAATGGAGAACTTAGACAGAAACATCATTTGTAACAAGAACTACGTTTTGGCTTGATCCCTTCAAAGGGTACGTATGCAGCCTTCAACGGGTCTATGATTCTAATAAAAATAATTCTCCTAAACCCTAAACTGAATTCGCCGATCTACGATAAGTGCAAATTCTGGTTCCTTCACTTACTGGTGGGTTGCCTCCCACCAAGCGCTTGTTTTAAGTCTTATAGCTCGACTCCTTTTGTGTTCTAGGTGGATGATAGATCTAGGTGGTAGCACGCCTTGGCTTATTTTTTCGTCTCTCGGTATCTTCATCGATCCTTGCCTAAACAATCGTCAAAGGCGTCCTTCACTTCGTATCCTCCTCCGCCTCCAATTGTGTAAGGAATGTGTTTAGAGGTGAAACTGGGAGGTGCTGCTAGGTAGAAGGTTTCTTTGTCAACATTTGCTAGACACATTCTCCTATTTGGCCAATCCATAATGGCTCCTGCTGTTTCTAAAAATGGTCTCCCAAGAAGTAAAGGTTCATTCTTCATATTACGTATTCTTGCTATTTGAAAATCGACCGGGACGATGCAATTTCCAAATTTGAGGGGGAGATTTTCGATCATGCCAACCGGGGTGGNGCCTCGCATATGATAATGACATAAGGTTTATAGCGGCTCCCGAATCACATAGAGCATTGCTGATGTAGGAGCCAAAAATCTCACATGGTACGACGAAGCAGCATGGGTCTTCGAGTTTATGCAAGGTTCTTGGTCTAGACAGTGTTTTCCTAGCTTCGTCAAACAAGTGTTCGATCTCATACTTATCTTCCTTGCTATACCAAAAGAGCCTCTTCATTTCTGGGTATTTCCCCCAGGCTTGGGTAAACGAGATATGAAGTTGAATTTTCTTCACAATGTAGTGGAAATCGTCTAGAAGCTCTCTATTTCTAGAACGAGTTTCCCAATCTTCGTGTCTGAGAGGTTGTTCTCGGCTGGCCAATGGGATTCCTTCGCGTGGCCTTTTGCCTCTGATCCTCACGGTCTGTCTTACCATCATGCATTGATGATCCACCTTTGATTTGGAGGTGTTATCTGTATCTCTTGGCGCTATTGTAGAAATCTCTTCTTCCCCTAAAGATCTCAGAACATGAATGGCGTCCACTGAATCTGATCCAAGGTGAAGGTTGATGGTGTCTTCGACATCGGATAAACGCTTTTGGATCGTCTTCAGTTCCTCAGAAAGATCAGAAGAAATGTCTCCGAGTCCCATGGTTTTGCCAAGGATATCATTATACCTTCCATCCATGTCGAAACGAATATTTTGGAGCGTTTTCCCAGCTTGCCTTTGCCCATTGCAAAGGATATGAACGATCGAATTAGTCTCTCTTCTTTGCCTGCCAATCTCTTTCATCTCTCTCTCAACCTTGTGTGCTTTGTTTGCAGTGGTACTGAGGTTTGTGGCCATAGTCGAGAGGCTCTCCCTCAAGTTTGTTAATTTCTCTTCAAAGTTGTTTTCCATGAGTTCCATGGATTTGTTGACATGATCGATGAGAATCTGGTTCTTCCCAATTTAGTGGGTTTGTTGTAGCTGCATCTCTTCTATCTGTTATACCCTTTTTTCGAGTTTTTGCACTTGGGCATGAATATCATCAAATTTCCCACCGAGATCTTTTTGATATGGTCCAACCTTGCATCAAGCTCAGACGAGGACTCTTGCTGGTTTTTCAATAGTGCATGTATCATGGTCTCCAAATACTCGTTGGGGACGTGATTTTAGGTGTGAGGTGGTGGTTGTGGGCGTGGCTGATAGTGATGGTGATAGTTTCCATCCCCGTGATGGGGATGAGACCATGCTAGACCAGTCTTCCACCATGACACTCACTCCTTGGAAGTATGAAGATGGGGGTGATCGAATACAAGATTAAGTGCAAAGGACGGTCCAAGCCTTTTGCCTCGATTAAAGCAATCCTCACACCGGAACTTAAAGATAAGGGGCAAGACGTTCTTCAAGAAATCATGAGCATGGTTCTTAATCTTGAGCTCAAAGACTCACCAAGGAGTTCCATCACTCCTCCTCTCACCCCCGTCAAAAAAGGGTAACAAATCTCGAGCTTAGTGACGTTAAACAAAGCGCACTTGTGAGACATTCCCATGTCTATCTTTGTAAATATTTTCTATCTTTTTAAGTGCTTTTTATGTCTTTGTTAAGTGGTTGCAAGGTTCTTGATGGTAGCAAGGTCATCGCAAACCAACAACGGTGTTCGATGTTGGAAAGCTCTCCATTCTCTCCATTCCCAGAGTACCACTCCTCCTTTGTAAGTAACTCTTTTCTTTTTAGTCTTTGCATTTTACCTTTTGATTTGGGTCTCTCTCTTGAGTTTCTTTCACACCAAGACAGTGTGATTTAAGTTTGGGGGAGGGGCCGGTATCTAACATTGTGTTCTTTATTCTTATTTTTGATTTTGCATCTCGTGTGTCTCATACATATCATGCATTCACTTGTGGCATATAAAAACACACAAAAATAGTAAAATTTGAAACACAAAAAGAAGTCATCTAGTTGCAGTTCATGTGTATGATTGAGTCTAGTTTGCATATATGGTGCATTGCATATTGCATTGGGAGCAATGATGTACATACCTTGTAGGGTATCACTTTAAGAAATTGATTCAACGCAATGCATTCAATTGAGTTTGAAAATAAGGATGCACCATCTCTAGATTTCATGCATAAATGTTCTTGTCTTGATTGAAGCAAGTTGTGAATTGAATTCAACCGTATTAATAAGAACTTTAATCTTGACTTGCAATTATCATGTTTGTGCATCTTTGAATGAACTTGTGGATACCTATATACATATTTGGATCTTCTTTTTTCCTTTTACCACCCTTGTGGATCCAAGTAGCCATATCCCACTTTTGGAATGGTTCCCCACACCTTGAACTAAACCTCATCTCTAACCTAAAACTTTTGTGAATGATGGAGAGGCCTATTTTTCGAGCAAACTTGGCAAAACATGTTAGGTTTCGAGCAAATTTGGGACTGTTTAGCAACCCAGTCGATTTTTTTAAATAGTAGTCACAAAATAGTCCCAAATTTGCGACTAATTTGCGACCAAATGACAAAAATAATGAAAGCTTCTCATTGGCTAGTTCCTTGTGACGAGGATCGAGATCCTCCACCGTTGATTGGTTTAATCCAACGGTGGAGGATTTAAACTGTTTTATTTTATTTTATTTTATTGATTTTATTACTTTTCTTTTTCTCTTCCTTGGATCTTCTTCCTTCTCTTTCTCTCTCTCCTTCCTACGATCTTCTTCTTCTTCCTTTTTTAAGCTAACTCTTTTTAATCTAACTCCTTTTTTTTCCAGATCTGATGCTTACGAATCTGGGTTCACCTCGTCGCGGAGATGCTCTATGTACCTTTCAACAAGGCGAGGACAATGGCGCCCGCGAGTCTGGCCAGAGGACCCCGCGAGTCTGGCCGGAGAATGAGATCTGGCTGCAGGTGAGGCTTCTTCTTCTCCAGCCACCGTTTGTGCCTCGCGTGGTGGTTGCTCCGATGGGCTGCGTGGTGGTTGCTCTGAGGGTGGTCTGTCATTAGCTTTGTTTTTAAGAAGTAACCTGTCTTACTCCACGAATATCTCAAAGCTATGAAATCATTAAAAGCCATCGCTTAACCTCAACACATACAGGTTTCACTGCTTTTCATCTTAGGAACTGGGTAGAGACATAGTCTCACTGTGATCACTACTGAATCAGCTTGATTTTGTTTTCCCTTTGAACCTAGATCTTGGGATCTCCAGCCACATAGGTGGGGTTTCCATTAAGCGTCATCTTTATTTGTAGGCTTTAAACCCATTCCTCTTGATAATTTAACAACTTGATCTCGCGCCAGACTTTTTGTAAAAGGATCTGCTAAGTTTTCAGTCGACTTGATGTAATCTATCGTGAGTACACCTGTCGAGATCAATTGTCTAATGGTCTTGTGTCGTCTTCTAATATGACGAGATTTACCATTGTATACATTATTCAGTGCCCGAGATATAGCCGATTGACTATCACAGTGTACACGTAATGCTGGGACTGGTTTTTCCCACATCGGGATATCTTCCAAGAAGTTCCGAAGCCACTCAGCTTCTTCTGCAGCTTTATCTAAAGCTATGAACACTGACTCCATGGTTGATCTGGCCAGGAGAGTTTGTTTGGAAGATTTCCAGGATACTGCTGCACCACCAAGCGTAAAGACATATCCACTTGTTGATTTCGAGTTCTTAGAATCTGAAATCCAGTTGGCATCACTATAGCCTTCTAAGACTGCTGGTTCTTTACCATAGTGCAACCCATAACTTTTGGTGTATCGAAGGTAGAAGAAAAACGTGGAAGAAGGAAGCGAACCAATTGATTTAATCCAAAAACCAGACCGGTTCTAGTTCAAGTTCTCAGATCGGTTACCGAACTAAACCAGATGTTTCGAAGAAAAATTGATACATCCACCGAAGCTCGGGAGTAAAAAAAAAACGTTCACCGAGCTCCCTAAAATTCAGGTATCACCTATCAAAATATTATAATTTATTATTCGAAAATATTTTCTTTTCAGATTATATCACCGGATCTATCCTTTTAAACGCCAAACCACGGACAACAAAGAAAAAGAGAGACGTCTGCCTACCTCTCAATCAGACATATCGCGTACTGCACAGTTAGGCAGCCCGCGGTCAGAGTTCGTCGACCACTCAGTTAGGCAGCTCGCAGTCAGAGTTCATCGACCTCGCGGTTAGGTAGCTCGCAATCGCAGCTATCGCAGTTCGCCGACCTCGCAGCTCACCGACATCGCAATCACAGCTCATCGACCTCGCAGTTCGCCGATCTCGCGGTCGCAGCTCTCCGACCTCGCAGCTCGCCGACCTCACAGTATGGCAACTCGCAATCACAGCTCGCCGACCTCGCAATCTCGCACGAACTATCAAAACCGAACTTGAAAAAGCCGAGGCCGACCTCGCACTTAACTAACAAACACCGAGCTCAGCCTCGAGTTCAATCTCTCGTCTTTAGTAATTTTTGCAGGAACAAAGCCGTACAACGTCTAAAAGGAAATTCGACCAGATGCTGATTTCAACTCCAATCGGGCTAAAAATTCTCCAAAGAAATCTGCCGAACTCGAACACTACTTTACCGAACTGAGGGGGGGACTAATTGTTAGAGGGGGATTTAGCACTCCCCCGGTTTAACCCGTTTTGAGTTGAAATCAGCCCAACAATCGACTTCAAGGCCCATCAAGACCGATCTACGAAATAAAAGGAAGTTTCTTTTTATTTGATAAAAAGAAGATTTCCTTTTATTGGAAAAAGGCAAATCCCGGGAAAAAGGAGATTATCCTTATCGGCTTAAAGGAAAAAAGACAATTGCCAATACAAAGTCAAGAAGGAAAATGAAGAGCTAAAGACTTCAAGACTTATAAATAGGGAAACCCCCTATTCATAAGAATCTCTAATCTGACAATCTCTGAATGGAGAACTTAAACAGAAACATCATTTGTAACAAGAACTACGTTTTGGCTTGATCCCTTCAAAGGGTACGTATGCAGCCTTCAACGGCACGTCTATGATTCTAATAAAAATAATTCTCCTAAACCCTAAACTGAATTCGCCGATCTACGATAAGTGCAAATTCTGGTTCCTTCACTTACTGGTGGGTTGCCTCCCACCAAGCGCTTGTTTTAAGTCTTATAGCTCGACTCCTTTTGTGTTCTAGGTGGATGATAGATCTAGGTGGTAGCACGCCTTGGCTTCTTTTTTCGTCTCTCGGTATCTTCACCGATCCTTGCCTAAACAATCGTCAAAGGCGTCCTTCACTTCGTATCCTCCTCCGCCTCCGATTGTGTAAGGAATATGTTTAGAGGTGAAACTGGGAAGTGCTGCTAGGTAGAAGGTTTCTTTGTCAACATTTGCTAGACACATTCTCCTATTTGGCCAATCCATAATGGCTCCTGCTGTCTCTAAAAATGGTCTCCCAAGAAGTAAAGGTTCATTCTTCATGCTACGTATTCTTGCTATTTGAAAATCGACAGGGACGATGCAATTTCCAAATTTGAGGGGGAGATTTTCGATCATGCCAATCGGGGTGATAGTTGAACCATCTGTAAGTCTGATTCTCATCCTTGAAGGCTTCATGGTATCGATTTTCAATCGCCTTGCATATGATACTGACATAAGGTTTATAGCGGCTCCCGAATCACATAGAGCATTGCTGATGTAGGAGCCAAAAATCTCACATGGTACGACGAAGCAGCCTGGGTCTTCGAGTTTATGCAAGGTTCTTGGTCTAGACAGTGTTTTCCTAGCTTCGGCAAACAAGTGTTCGATCTCATACTTATCTTCCTTGCTATACCAAAAGAGCCTCTTCATTTCTGGGTATTTCCCCCAGGCTTGGGTAAACGAGATATGAAGTTGAATTTTCTTCACAATGTAGTGGAAATCGTCTAGAAGCTCTCTATTTCTAGAACGAGTTTCCCAATTTTCGTGTCTGAGAGGTTGTTCTCGGCTGGCCAATGGGATTCCTTCGCGTGGCCTTTTGCCTCTGATCCTCGCGGTCTGTCTTACCATCATGCATTGATGATCCACCTTTGATTTGGAGGTGTTATCTGTATCTCTTGGCGCTATTGTAGAAATCTCTTCTTCCCCTAAAGATCTCAGAACATGAATGGCGTCCACTGAATCTGATCCAAGGTGAAGGTTGATGGTGTCTTCGACATCGGATAAACGCTTTTGGATCGTCTTCAGTTCCTCAGAAAGATCAGAAGAAATGTCTCCGAGTCCCATGGTTTTGCCAAGGATATCATTATACCTTCCATCCATGTCGAAACGAATATGTTGGAGCGTTTCCCCAGCTTGCCTTTGCCCATTGCAAAGGATATGAACGATCGAATTAGTCTCTCTTCTTTGCCTGCCAATCTCTTTTATCTCTCTCTCAACCTTGTGTGCTTTGTTTGCAGTGGTACTGAGGTTTGTGGCCATAGTCGAGAGGCTCTCCCTCAAGTTTGTTAATTTCTCTTCAAAGTTGTTTTCCATGAGTTCCATGGATTTGTTGACATGATCGATGAGAATCTGGTTCTTCCCAATTTAGTGGGTTTGTTGTAGCTGCATCTCTTCTATCTGTTATACCCTTTCTTCGAGTTTTTTCACTTGGGCATGAATATCATCAAATTTCCCACCGAGATCTTTTTGATATGGTCCAACCTTGCATCAAGCTCAGACCAGGACTCTTACTGGTTTTTCAATAGTGCATGTATCATGGTCTCCAAATACTCGTTGGGGACGTGATTTTAGGTCTGAGGTGGTGATTGTGGGCGTGGCTGATAGTGATGGTGATAGTTTCCATCCCCGTGATGGGGATGAGACCATGCTAGACCAGCCTTCCACCATGACACTCACTCCTTGGAAGTATGAAGATGGGGGTGATCGAATACAAGATTAAGTGCAAAGGACTGTCCAAGCCTTTTGCCTCGGTTAAAGCAATCCTCACACCGGAACTTAAAGATAAGGGGCAAGACGTTCTTCAAGAAATCATGAGCATGGTTCTTAATCTTGAGCTCAAGGACTCACCAAGGAGTTCCATCACTCCTCCTCTCACCCCTGCCAAAAAGGGGTAACAAATGTCGAGCTTAGTGACGTTAAACAAAGCGCACTTGGGAGACATTCCCATGTCTATCTTTGTAAATACTTTCTATCTTTTTAAGTGCTTTTTATGTCTTTGTTAAGTGGTTGCAAGGTTCTTGATGGTAGCAAGGTCATGGCAAAGCAACAACGGTGTTCGATGTTGGAAAGCTCTCCATTCTCTCCATTCCCAGAGTACCACTCCTCCTTTGTAAGTAACTCTTTTCTTTTTAGTCTTTGCATTTTACCTTTTGATTTGGGTCTCTCTCTTGAGTTTCTTTCACACCGAGACAGTGTGATTTAAGTTTGGGGGAGGGGCCGGTATCTAACATTGTGTTCTTTATTCTTATTTTTGATTTTGCATCTCTTGTGTCTCATACATATCATGCATTCACTTGTGGCATATAAAAACACACAAAAATCGAAAAATTTGAAACACAAAAAGAAGTCATCTAGTTGCAGTTCATGTGTATGATTGAGTCTAGTTTGCATATATGGTGCATTGCATATTGCATTGGGAGCAATGATGTACATACCTTGTAGGGTATCACTTTAAGAAATTGATTCAACGCAATGCATTCAATTGAGTTTGAAAATAAGGATGCACCATCTCTAGATTTCATGCATAAATGTTCTTGTCTTGATTGAAGCAAGTTGTGAATTGAATTCAACCGTATTAATAAGAACTTTAATCTTGACTTGCAATTATCATGTTTGTGCATCTTTGAATGAACTTGTGGATACCTATATACATACTTGGATCTTCTTTTTCCTTTTACCACCCTTGTGGATCCAAGTAGCCATATCCCACTTTTGGAATGGTTCCCCACACCTTGAACTAAAGCTCATCTCTAACCTAAAACTTTTGTGAATGATGGAGAGGCCTATTTTTCGAGCAAACTTGGCAAAACGTGTTAGGTTTCTAGCAAATTTGGGACTGTTTAGCAACCCAGTCGATTTTTTTTAATAGTAGTCACAAAATAGTCCCAAATTTGCGACTAACTTGCGACCAAATGACAAAAATAATGAAAGCTTCTCATTGGCTAGTTCCTTGTGACGAGGATCGAGATCCTCCACCGTTGATTGGTTTAATCCAACGGTGGAGGATTTAAACTGTTTTATTTTATTTTATTTTATTGATTTTATTACTTTTCTTTTTCTCTTCCTTGGATCTTCTTCCTTCTCTTTCTCTCTCTCCTTCCTACGATCTTCTTCTTCTTCCTTTTTTAATCTAACTCTTTTTAATCTAACTCCTTTTTTTTCCAGATCCGATGCTTACGAATCTGGGTTCACCTCGTCGCGGAGATGCTCTATGTACCTTGCAACAAGGCGAAGACAATGGCGCCCGCGAGTCTGGCCAGAGGACCCCGCGAGTCTGGCCGGAGAATGAGATCTGGCCGCAGGAGAGGCTTCTTCTTCTCCAGCCACCGTTTGTGCCTCGCGTGGTGGTTGCTCCGATGGGCTGCGTGATGGTTGCTCTGAGGGTGGTCTGTCATTAGCTTTGTTTTTAAGAAGTAACCTGTCTTACTCCACGAATATCTCAAAGCTATGAAATCATTAAAAGCCATCGCTTAACCTCAACACATACAGGTTTCACTGCTTTTCATCTTAGGAACTGGGTAGAGACATAGTCTCACTGTGATCACTACTGAATCAGCTTGATTTTGTTTTCCCTTTGAACCTAGATCTTGGGATCTCCAGCCACATAGGTGGGGTTTCCATTAAGCGTCATCTTTATTTGTAGGCTTTAAACCCATTCCTCTTGATAATTTAACAACTTGATCTCGCGCCAGACTTTTTGTAAAAGGATCTGCTAAGTTTTCAGTCGACTTGATGTAATCTATCGTGAGTACACCTGTCGAGATCAATTGTCTAATGGTATTGTGTCGTCTTCTAATATGACGAGATTTACCATTGTATACATTATTCAGTGCCCGAGATATAGCCGATTGACTATCACAGTGTACACGTAATGCTGGGACTGGTTTTTCCCACATCGGGATATCTTCCAAGAAGTTCCGAAGCCACTCAGCTTCTTCTGCAGCTTTATCTAAAGCTATGAACACTGACTCCATGGTTGATCTGGCCAGGAGAGTTTGTTTGGAAGATTTCCAGGATACTGCTGCACCACCAAGCGTAAAGACATATCCACTTGTTGATTTCGAGTTCTTAGAATCTGAAATCCAGTTGGCATCACTATAGCCTTCTAAGACTGCTGGTTCTTTACCATAGTGCAACCCATAACTTTTGGTGTATCGAAGGTAGAAGAAAAACGTGGAAGAAGGAAGCGAACCAATTGATTTAATCCAAAAACCAGACCGGTTCTAGTTCAAGTTCTCAGATCGGTTACCGAACTAAACCAGATGTTTCGAAGAAAAATTGATACATCCACCGAAGCTCGGGAGTAAAAAAAAAACGTTCACCGAGCTCCCTAAAATTCAGGTATCACCTATCAAAATATTATAATTTATTATTCGAAAATATTTTCTTTTCAGATTATATCACCGGATCTATCCTTTTAAACGCCAAACCACGGACAACAAAGAAAAAGAGAGACGTCTGCCTACCTCTCAATCAGACATATCGCGTACTGCACAGTTAGGCAGCCCGCGGTCAGAGTTCGTCGACCACTCAGTTAGGCAGCTCGCAGTCAGAGTTCATCGACCTCGCGGTTAGGTAGCTCGCAATCGCAGCTATCGCAGTTCGCCGACCTCGCAGCTCACCGACATCGCAATCACAGCTCATCGACCTCGCAGTTCGCCGATCTCGCGGTCGCAGCTCTCCGACCTCGCAGCTCGCCGACCTCACAGTATGGCAACTCGCAATCACAGCTCGCCGACCTCGCAATCTCGCACGAACTATCAAAACCGAACTTGAAAAAGCCGAGGCCGACCTCGCACTTAACTAACAAACACCGAGCTCAGCCTCGAGTTCAATCTCTCGTCTTTAGTAATTTTTGCAGGAACAAAGCCGTACAACGTCTAAAAGGAAATTCGACCAGATGCTGATTTCAACTCCAATCGGGCTAAAAATTCTCCAAAGAAATCTGCCGAACTCGAACACTACTTTACCGAACTGAGGGGGGGACTAATTGTTAGAGGGGGATTTAGCACTCCCCCGGTTTAACCCGTTTTGAGTTGAAATCAGCCCAACAATCGACTTCAAGGCCCATCAAGACCGATCTACGAAATAAAAGGAAGTTTCTTTTTATTTGATAAAAAGAAGATTTCCTTTTATTGGAAAAAGGCAAATCCCGGGAAAAAGGAGATTATCCTTATCGGCTTAAAGGAAAAAAGACAATTGCCAATACAAAGTCAAGAAGGAAAATGAAGAGCTAAAGACTTCAAGACTTATAAATAGGGAAACCCCCTATTCATAAGAATCTCTAATCTGACAATCTCTGAATGGAGAACTTAAACAGAAACATCATTTGTAACAAGAACTACGTTTTGGCTTGATCCCTTCAAAGGGTACGTATGCAGCCTTCAACGGCACGTCTATGATTCTAATAAAAATAATTCTCCTAAACCCTAAACTGAATTCGCCGATCTACGATAAGTGCAAATTCTGGTTCCTTCACTTACTGGTGGGTTGCCTCCCACCAAGCGCTTGTTTTAAGTCTTATAGCTCGACTCCTTTTGTGTTCTAGGTGGATGATAGATCTAGGTGGTAGCACGCCTTGGCTTCTTTTTTCGTCTCTCGGTATCTTCACCGATCCTTGCCTAAACAATCGTCAAAGGCGTCCTTCACTTCGTATCCTCCTCCGCCTCCGATTGTGTAAGGAATATGTTTAGAGGTGAAACTGGGAAGTGCTGCTAGGTAGAAGGTTTCTTTGTCAACATTTGCTAGACACATTCTCCTATTTGGCCAATCCATAATGGCTCCTGCTGTCTCTAAAAATGGTCTCCCAAGAAGTAAAGGTTCATTCTTCATGCTACGTATTCTTGCTATTTGAAAATCGACAGGGACGATGCAATTTCCAAATTTGAGGGGGAGATTTTCGATCATGCCAATCGGGGTGATAGTTGAACCATCTGTAAGTCTGATTCTCATCCTTGAAGGCTTCATGGTATCGATTTTCAATCGCCTTGCATATGATACTGACATAAGGTTTATAGCGGCTCCCGAATCACATAGAGCATTGCTGATGTAGGAGCCAAAAATCTCACATGGTACGACGAAGCAGCCTGGGTCTTCGAGTTTATGCAAGGTTCTTGGTCTAGACAGTGTTTTCCTAGCTTCGGCAAACAAGTGTTCGATCTCATACTTATCTTCCTTGCTATACCAAAAGAGCCTCTTCATTTCTGGGTATTTCCCCCAGGCTTGGGTAAACGAGATATGAAGTTGAATTTTCTTCACAATGTAGTGGAAATCGTCTAGAAGCTCTCTATTTCTAGAACGAGTTTCCCAATTTTCGTGTCTGAGAGGTTGTTCTCGGCTGGCCAATGGGATTCCTTCGCGTGGCCTTTTGCCTCTGATCCTCGCGGTCTGTCTTACCATCATGCATTGATGATCCACCTTTGATTTGGAGGTGTTATCTGTATCTCTTGGCGCTATTGTAGAAATCTCTTCTTCCCCTAAAGATCTCAGAACATGAATGGCGTCCACTGAATCTGATCCAAGGTGAAGGTTGATGGTGTCTTCGACATCGGATAAACGCTTTTGGATCGTCTTCAGTTCCTCAGAAAGATCAGAAGAAATGTCTCCGAGTCCCATGGTTTTGCCAAGGATATCATTATACCTTCCATCCATGTCGAAACGAATATGTTGGAGCGTTTCCCCAGCTTGCCTTTGCCCATTGCAAAGGATATGAACGATCGAATTAGTCTCTCTTCTTTGCCTGCCAATCTCTTTTATCTCTCTCTCAACCTTGTGTGCTTTGTTTGCAGTGGTACTGAGGTTTGTGGCCATAGTCGAGAGGCTCTCCCTCAAGTTTGTTAATTTCTCTTCAAAGTTGTTTTCCATGAGTTCCATGGATTTGTTGACATGATCGATGAGAATCTGGTTCTTCCCAATTTAGTGGGTTTGTTGTAGCTGCATCTCTTCTATCTGTTATACCCTTTCTTCGAGTTTTTTCACTTGGGCATGAATATCATCAAATTTCCCACCGAGATCTTTTTGATATGGTCCAACCTTGCATCAAGCTCAGACCAGGACTCTTACTGGTTTTTCAATAGTGCATGTATCATGGTCTCCAAATACTCGTTGGGGACGTGATTTTAGGTCTGAGGTGGTGATTGTGGGCGTGGCTGATAGTGATGGTGATAGTTTCCATCCCCGTGATGGGGATGAGACCATGCTAGACCAGCCTTCCACCATGACACTCACTCCTTGGAAGTATGAAGATGGGGGTGATCGAATACAAGATTAAGTGCAAAGGACTGTCCAAGCCTTTTGCCTCGGTTAAAGCAATCCTCACACCGGAAATCATGAGCATGGTTCTTAATCTTGAGCTCAAGGACTCACCAAGGAGTTCCATCACTCCTCCTCTCACCCCTGCCAAAAAGGGGTAACAAATGTCGAGCTTAGTGACGTTAAACAAAGCGCACTTGGGAGACATTCCCATGTCTATCTTTGTAAATACTTTCTATCTTTTTAAGTGCTTTTTATGTCTTTGTTAAGTGGTTGCAAGGTTCTTGATGGTAGCAAGGTCATGGCAAAGCAACAACGGTGTTCGATGTTGGAAAGCTCTCCATTCTCTCCATTCCCAGAGTACCACTCCTCCTTTGTAAGTAACTCTTTTCTTTTTAGTCTTTGCATTTTACCTTTTGATTTGGGTCTCTCTCTTGAGTTTCTTTCACACCGAGACAGTGTGATTTAAGTTTGGGGGAGGGGCCGGTATCTAACATTGTGTTCTTTATTCTTATTTTTGATTTTGCATCTCGTGTGTCTCATACATATCATGCATTCACTTGTGGCATATAAAAACACACAAAAATCGAAAAATTTGAAACACAAAAAGAAGTCATCTAGTTGCAGTTCATGTGTATGATTGAGTCTAGTTTGCATATATGGTGCATTGCATATTGCATTGGGAGCAATGATGTACATACCTTGTAGGGTATCACTTTAAGAAATTGATTCAACGCAATGCATTCAATTGAGTTTGAAAATAAGGATGCACCATCTCTAGATTTCATGCATAAATGTTCTTGTCTTGATTGAAGCAAGTTGTGAATTGAATTCAACCGTATTAATAAGAACTTTAATCTTGACTTGCAATTATCATGTTTGTGCATCTTTGAATGAACTTGTGGATACCTATATACATACTTGGATCTTCTTTTTCCTTTTACCACCCTTGTGGATCCAAGTAGCCATATCCCACTTTTGGAATGGTTCCCCACACCTTGACCTAAAGCTCATCTCTAACCTAAAACTTTTGTGAATGATGGAGAGGCCTATTTTTCGAGCAAACTTGGCAAAACGTGTTAGGTTTCTAGCAAATTTGGGACTGTTTAGCAACCCAGTCGATTTTTTTTAATAGTAGTCACAAAATAGTCCCAAATTTGCGACTAACTTGCGACCAAATGACAAAAATAATGAAAGCTTCTCATTGGCTAGTTCCTTGTGACGAGGATCGAGATCCTCCACCGTTGATTGGTTTAATCCAACGGTGGAGGATTTAAACTGTTTTATTTTATTGATTTTATTACTTTTGTTTTTCTCTTCCTTGGATCTTCTTCCTTCTCTTTCTCTCTCTCCTTCCTACGATCTTCTTCTTCTTCCTTTTTTAATCTAACTCTTTTTAATCTAACTCCTTTTTTTTCCAGATCCGATGCTTACGAATATGGGTTCACCTCGTCGCGGAGATGCTCTATGTACCTTGCAACAAGGCGAGGACAATGGCGCCCGCGAGTCTGGCCAGAGGACCCCGCGAGTCTGGCCAGAGGACCCCGCGAGTCTGGCCGGAGAATGAGATCTGGCCGCAGGCGAGGCTTCTTCTTCTCCAGCCACCGTTTGTGCCTCGCGTGGTGGTTGCTCCGATGGGCTGCGTGGTGGTTGCTCTGAGGGTGGTTTGTGGTGGAGGAGCTGTGATGGTTGCTCCGAGGGTGGTTCGTTGTTGAGCAGATCTTGGCCAGGTGGAGGAGCAAATCGGCGCCGGGCGGCGGTGGTGTTGAGCAGATCTTGGCCAGGCGGAGGAGCAGATCGGTGAGAGAAGATCTTTGATCTTTTCTTTTTCTTTCTTTTTTTTTTTCCTTTTTTTTATTTTGATTTTTGTAAATTAATTAAATTAATAAATAAAAATATTTTTTTTGGAATTTTTTTTTGTTTTTTTTTAATTATTTTTTTTACTAGTCGCAAATCAGCCTATAAATTAGGACTGCTAATGGGTGTCACATATTAGTCGCAAAAGAGCGACTGTTTTGTGACCACTTTATTTAGTGACGAAATATTTGCGACTACTTTTTTTAGTCCCCAAATTGTCGCAAATGAGTCATTTGCGACCATTTTGTGACTATTTTGGTGGTCGCAAAAACTATGTTTTCTTGTAGTGTGACTATTTTGGTGGTCGCAAAGACATATGGGATTATTTCTAGTGTTCAAGCCCAATCACAAAGGCCTAAGCGCAGACCCGACCCGATCCATGTTCTTGACCCACCAAGTACTCACGGTGAAGTAGACCCCACCCATGAACGGACCAGACCAAGCCCTGACTTACCCAACAAGTCAACAGTGTCGGAACTTACGATATTTGAAACTTTCCTTATTTGAAAGTCTCCAAACGTTTTCTTGGCATCCAGATGATTTTTTGCTATTTCTAAAAGTTCCCCACAACACTCTAGAGTGCACTAGCACACCTTGGATCAGGCGGATCCATATGTGTCCTCAATTGAACCAACCAGAGCTGATTATGGAGATTGAGAAGACCGACCGGTTCAATTATGTGCAAACCAGGATATGGGAACTAGGAGATAATCTAGAAGCTATTCTACACGTCCTAAGGTGCACCACAACTCACTTGATCAGGCAGATCAAGTTTGAGTACCACTTGCCTTATTTAGAGCCCCTCGACTTCAATCACTAACGGCTCCTTTCTCACCAAAGCTGCTGCGTTTTGGACGTGGTCTACACCATCCAGATTTTTCTTAAGGCACGCCATTACCTCCCTAAGTTAACCAGATACAAGTGCTTCACCGAGTTTCCATATTAAGGCCGATTTGGTCATAAAGGCCCCAACGGCTCTTTGCCATTAGTGTTGTCGATTTGTTCCTTGTTTTTGGATTTATAGACCATTATAATAGTCTTGTATGAGTCCTATATAAGACTCATTTATCTCATTGTAAAAACTCACATTTTAATCAATAATTAATCTAATTATTTATGTTTTCTTCCAAATATTGTCTTTGCGAGGATTGTTTTTTCCATTGAATATTGTGTACGATTCACCTTATTCTTTAGAAGCCTCAGATTAAGTTATTTGTGTGATTCAAATAGTTTGTTCGATCATCTGATTGAGAGAGTCAATTGGTAAGTGTGTATTTTTCATGTTTTAAATATTTAGTGTCATAGGTTTTTAGTTTCTCTTTGTATAGCTTTTGAATATTTTCATGCATTTGAGTCTCTTTTCCCCTTGTCATGCATTTGAGTCTCTTTTCCCCTTGTCATGCATTTTAGAGTCATATGTGTGTTTCTTTGCATTTGCATTGCACTTTTGGACTTTTTACGTACTTTTGGAGGATATGGAGGCTTTGAGGAGGTTGGGGGAAGATCATGGAGAAAAAGGGACCAGTTTGGAGCAAAAGCTATGCCCAAAAATCAAAAAAAATGCGGAGTCCATCCGTAGTGACTGAAAGGTCATTCCTTATGAAAAATTTCCATTTGGATTTAGTTTCGGAGATCTTGATGAAAGTCATAGATAATCAAGTTAACTTTCGTTTGGTCATGCTTTCATGTCATTTGAAGCAGCCATTCAAAAGATACGGCAAATTTAGTGAGTATATGTCCGACTGGCGCGCAGACGGAATACCAGAGGATTTATCGGGATGACGTATCGGCCATGAGCATGCCGATGTCACCTGAGCAGGACCCAAATTCACCAGGTCAAAATCCGGTTTCCCTGGGTTGACCCGGTTTGACCCCTTTACTATTTAAGTGTTATAAACCTATTTTTTGTAAGTTTTCTTCCCTTTAGAGTTGGATTTTTATCCAATCTCTTTTCTTGATGTTTTTGGATGATCTTCATGTTCTCATGTCACTCTAGTGAAGGATTCTTCACCTCTGTCTCTTATCTTCATGTTTATGTCTTTTCTTTTTATCTTTCTTTATGTTTAAGAACTAGTTTTTAGTTGGATCATGGGTTATGCTATGATTAGGATGATTTGATGGTTAAATGATGATGATTTATGTTGCATCTTATTAGATCCATCATTTAGGTTTCTCTTAATGCTAGTTTTGGCTTGATCTCTTAAAATTTAGAACTTAGACATTTCATGCCCGGAAGGTGTTTGTGAAAATGTTTGAACCATACGTTTTATGAGCTTTACATACCTAGCAAATGGAAGTTGATGATTAGGGCGTTTAGTGAACTAATTAGAATTGTTTCTTAATGTTCATTGATTATATAATTACGAACGGAAGTTTATGTTGATTAGGTAATTAGTGAAGTAATTAGTGCCATGGAAATGGTTTAGTCATATTTGTGAATTATATGTTCTAGGATGGGGCTTAATTCAATCTTTTGCATCATTCTTTGATTATTAGCTCATTCTTATGATAGTTAAACTCATGATCCAATACTTTTATCTTGTTTTACTTTCTTGCACTTTTTAGATTAGATATAAAACAAAAACCCAAAAACATTTGCTCTAGATTAAGAAGTTTCTTGCATTCTTAGTGCTTCAATCTTAACCCCATGTGGATTGACACCTCAAGTGCTATAATGACATGAGTACACTTGGATAATTGAAATCCAAAATATATTTTATCAATTTGGCGCCGTTTCCATTGGGGTTTAGTATTGATCATTATGGTTTGGATTCTTCTTGAGACTAGAGGCTTTTTATTTTATTTTGTTGTTAATCTTTTTCCTTTTCTTGTTATCTTTATCTCTTAGGTGTACAACTATGAGGAAAAGAAACATTCAAGAAGGGAGTGAAAATGAGGAAGCAACCGTCAAGCGAGTGACGTTAAACGCGCCTTTGGAAACTCTCCCAAACCTATCCTTTGTCAAGCTATAGACACTAAACAAGCATCAATAAGGAGGACCAAGCTCCTCCTTTCCATACTTCCTACGTACCACACTAGACCTCTTGTACATACTTCCTACGTACCACACTAGACCTCTTGTACATACTTTTTATTTGCATTTTTACTCTCTCTTTGGAATCTTTTCACACCGAGACGGTGTGATTTAAATCTGGGAGAGAGGTCTTCGTCATTTATCATTGTTTTCTTTGTTTTATTTTCATTGTCTTGAGTCTTGCATTGTACATGAACCTAAAGCATCTAAAAATAAAATAAAAATTGAAAATTTTGAAAAAAGAGAAAATAAAAAAATAAAAAATAAAGAAATTCACGTAGCTTTCCATGTTTGCATTCCTTTAGGATCGATTCTAGTGCATCTTAGGTTTGCATTGCATATGCATAGGTAACAATGATAGAAACCACTAAAAACTTAGTTTAGAACTCGATGTGATACATTTAGTAATATTATCATATTGCTTGAACAACCTTTTTGAAACTTGTATACTCTTTGATTTGATATCTCTACTCTTAACTCTTTATCTTGTAATTACTTGTTTAATTTGAAATCAACCCCTTTGATATTGGACTTAAATGAATATAATCTCTCGCTTATGGGCTTGTGATACATAACCATGGTTCAAATAAAATACACGGGTTATCTTATCCACTTTTACCACTATCTAATAACCCGATTGGCGAATCTCTTCTTAAGAATGGTTCCCTACCTTTAACCTTAACCGTTTTCTTTCCACCCCTCGTTGTTTGATTGAGTGAGGCATTTTCTTGATAATGCTATTGTGTGTAAAATCTTGTAAGTATTGGAAACGACAAAGGTTAGCTTTCATTTTTAGCTAGTCTAAGTTGTTCGAAGAAAAAGGACTAGCATTAGGATGGGGATCAAAGGAATGAATGATATTGGGTTTGGGGAACATGAGCTCACAAAAAGTGAGATGAGAAATGGTAGACAAAGAATCCTTGGTTGAAAAAGCAAACTCTAGAGAAGAACTTAACAGAAAGACCCTAGGAAAAGAAAAGAAAAAACATTCTCCATGTTTGAAAAAGAGAAAGAATCAAAAGAAACAGCTTAGAGGGAGAGTAAAAATAAAAGAAGGGGTCGATTAAAAATGTCTTTAGGAGTTTGGAGTTTGGAAAAGAAAATGGGGTTAAAAAGAGGTTTTTGTTCTAGCCAAAAGACTTTGGGGGTTTAATGAACTTCAAGGAAGTAAGATAAGAAGAGGAAATGGAATCTCCATTCGGGTAGAATGCTTTGCTAGGAGGGTAGAACAATGTGAGCTTAACTTTGTATGCATAAATTGTTTCTAGTCTTCTTTGCTTTTTCATAACATATAGCATTACGTTTTCTTGAGAGTAAGTCCCAAAAAGAGAATGAACCTCCTTGTATTCACATTAACTAGTGCCAAAAGCTTTTTTCTTCCAAACCGATTGGACTTGATCACTTGCCCATTTGTGAGACCGCACACACCTTAAGAAAGATCAAATGAAAGTGATGGGTTGTTTGCAAAGAGAACTTGTAGGCATGAGACATTTTTATTTTGTTAGAGAAAAGATTAGGAGTTGCGATAAGCCTTGAATGAGTTAGAGTGGATTAAGTATTTGTTTTTGCAACATGCTAGTATTATTCAAGGTAATCATATCAAATGCTTACTAAGATCTTTTGGTTTTGAGTTCCCACTTTTAAACCTCTTTCTCGGTTTGTTATTTCTTGTTTGCTTGAGGACAAGCAAAATGCAAGTCTGGCAGAGTTGATAAGTGTGTATTTTGCATGTTTTAAAGGTTTAGTATCATAGATTTTTAGTTCCTCTTTGTATAGCTTTTGAATATTTTCAGGCATTTGAGTCTCTTTTCCTTTTGTCGTGCATTTTAGAGTCATAGGTGTGTTTCTTTGCATTTGCATTGCATTTTTGGTCTTTTTAGGTACTTTTGGAGGCTATGGAGGCTTTGAGGAGCTTGGAGGAAGATCATGGGGAAAAAGGGACCAGTTTGGAGCAAGAGCTATGCCCAAAAATAAAAATACGGAGTCCATCCGAAGTGACTGAAATATCGTACCATACGAATAATTTCCATTTGGATTTAGCTTTGGATATCTTGATAAAAGGCATATATAATCGATTTAACTTTTGTTTGGTGGTAGTTTCATGTTATTCAGACACCCCGTTCAAGAGATATGGTAAATTTAGTGAGCATATGTCCGTCTGGCATGTAGACGGAATACCAGAGGGTTTTTGGGGATGTCGTATCGGCCACCTGCGCAGGACCCAAATCCACCGGGTCAAACCCCGGTTTGTCCCGGGTTGACCCGGTACGACCCATTTTACTATTTAAGTGTTCTAGACCTATTTGTTTAGTAAGTTTTCTTCTCTTTAGAGTTGGGTTTTGATCCAAATTCTTCTCTTGATATTTTTGGATGATCTTCATGTTCTCATGCCACTCTAGTGAAGGATTCTTCACCTCTATCTCTTATATTTATGTTTATGTCTTTTCTTTTTATCTTTCTTTATGTTTAAGAACTAGTTTTTAGTTGGATCATGGGTTATGCTATGATTAGGATGATTTGATGGTTAAATGATGATGATTTAGGTTGCATCTTATAAGATCCTTCATTTAGGTTTCTCTTAATGCTAGTTATGGCTTGATCTCTTAAAATTTAGAACTTAGACATTTCATGCCCGTAAGGTGTTTGTGAAAATACTTGAACCAAACATTTTATGAGCGTTACATACCTAGCCAATGGGAGTTGATGATTAGGGCGTTTAGTGAACTAATTAGAATTTTTTCTTAATGCTCATTGATTATCTAATTACGAACGGAAGTTTATGTTGTTTAGGTAATTAGTGAAGTTATTAGGGCCATGGAAATGGATTAGTAGTATTTGTGAATTCCATGTTCTAGGATGGGGCTTAATTCAATCTTTCACATCATTCTTTGATTATTAGCTCATTCTTATGATAGTTAAACCCATTGTCCAATGCTTTTATCTTGTTTTACTTTCTTGCACTTTTTAGATTAGATATAAAACAAAAACCCAAAAACATGTGTTCTAGATTAAGAAGTTTATTGCATTCTTAGTGCTTCAATCTTAACCCCATATGGATTGACATCTCAAGTGCTACAATGATATGAGTACACTTGGATAATTGAAATCGAAAATATCTTTTCACAATTTGTCAATCACCACGGATGGAGAGAGTCAATCAAAACAACCATATTTCCATCTCTAACATCGCCAACTTCTGCAAGGCTTGATAACCTCTGATCACCACAAGATGAATAAGACAAGGTGAATTCCGAGCCTTATATCATCTGGTATCAGAGCTTTAAAATCTCCTATCCCCAAGGTGAACTCGTTCCATTATCTATCTATTTTATTGTTCGTTTTATTTTCTGTTTTGTGTCGATTTCATAAGTTAAAAAAAAATCCAAAACAAAATTAAAAAAATTGTCTTGTTTCAATTATGTTCTTCTTTGTTTTGTTATTGTTCCTTTTTTTTTATTAAATCGAAAACCCATAAAAAGTTTTGCTTTATCGTTCTTCTTACTTGACAATTTATTGTTTTGATTTCTCATAAACTAAAAACAAAAATAAAAATTTATGTTTTGAATATTTTGTTATTTAATTTTTCATAAAAATATTCCTTGCTATTGTAGAATTCTTTTATAAAACCAGAAAAATAAAAATAAGAATTTTTCCTTTTGTTATTTGAATTTCGAATCTGTTTTAGTCAACAAAAAAATATAATAATAAAAAGGAAAACCATCATTTGTGATTTTTGCCATTTCTTTCTTTCCTTTCTTGTAAAACTCGAGTTTTTATTCACTTGTCTTCTTTGTTTTTGCAAGGAAAACCCTAAGACACAACAGCCGCCATGGATTAAAGTGAAGAAGAAGATGAGTCCATCGGATTCAATGGAGGCGAGTATGCAGAGTCGAGCCAAGGATGGTCCGACCAAGAAGCTGACTATGAGTCTTCACCATGGCCAGGAGATGGCTACACGAGCTCTGGTTTTGGAGATGAGACAGATGGTGAAGGGTTTGATCGTGAACCACCATACCGCTATTCATACCACACCGAGCCACACAACAACTTACCACCCACGACAACATCAACTTGGAGCCAGCCGAATTCAAGTTACTACGAGGATAATTTCGATGTCAACACCAAAACGTGAGCAACAAGAAAAACCTCAAAGTAAGACCTTAATCTCTTTAAATTCGAATGCACCAATATGTTATAGATGCCAAAAGAGATGTCCCTTTGCTGATGCATGTCCTGAAAGACAAGAAATTAATGTTACAACACTTGAGCCGACAATGAAATTATCTAAACCAAGTGATTGGTTAGCACAATCTGGTTTTGAAATTTCCAATTCAGATATAATGTGCTTGTCTTTGCCAAGGGTTATTGTTGTAGGTTTAGATCATGAAGAGGAGCACACGGTGAGAAGAGCAGAACCAGAGAAAAACACTTGTGATCCATAATCTAAAGGTCTAGACGAACCACCACCATTTGATGGAATAGCCGAGGATACAGGAAAACAAGGGGTCAAACTTCCACCCACACCTGAGCAGCATTATGCAGAGATCAAAATGTGCCAACCTGCCCCTGAGAAAGATGAAGTTGTCTCCAGCTTCACTCTGATCCAAGAAGAGCCACCAGATCACACATTGAATCCAAATGCCATGGCATCAAGGAAAACAGAACTTACCAAAAATTCTGATCAGGTAAGTTCGTTTCTCAAATTCATTTATGATGATTATAATGGATCAGATTTCACCAGAGAAGACATATGGGCTTATTTTGTGGAGTTCAGGCCCAACACAAAGGCCTAATCTCAGACCCGACCCGATCCATGTTCTTGACCCACCAAGAATCACGGCGAAGTAGACCCCACCCATTAACGGACCAGAACAAGCCATGATTTACCCAACAAGTTGACAGTGCCAGAACTTACCATATTTGGAACTTTCCTTATTTGAAAATCTCCAAACGTTTTCTTGGCATGCAGGGTACTTTGTGCTACTTCTAGAAGTTCCCCACAACACTCTAGAGTGTACCAGCACGCCTTGAATCAGGTGGATCCATATGTGTCCCTCTATTGAACCAACCGGAGTTGATTATGGAGATTGAGAAGACCGACCGGTTCAATTATGTGCAAACCAGGATATGGGAACCAGTAGATCATCTAGAAGCTATTCTACACGTCCTAAGGTGACCCACACCTCACTTGATCAGGCGGATCAAGTTCGAGCCCCACTTGCCTTAGCCTCTCGACTTCAATCACCAACAGCTCCTTTCTCGCCAAAGCTGCTGCATTTTGGACGTGGTCTACACCATCCAGAATGTTCCTAAGGCACGTAATTACCTCCCCAAGTTGACCAGATACAAGCGCTTCATCGAGTTTCCATATTTAGGCTGATTTGGTCATAAAGGCCCCAACGGCTCTTTGCCATTAGTGTTGTCGATTTGTTCCTTGTTTTTAGATTTTTAGACCATTAGAATAGTCTTGTACGAGTCCTAATCAATAATTAATCTAGGTATTTTTGTTTTCTTTCAAAGATTGTCTTTGCGAGAATTGTTCTTTCTTTTGACACTACAAGAAAAAGGCACGTTGGTAGCGCGAAAAAAATGCTACCGTAGCCTTAGGTAGCGTATTTTAAAACGCTAGGTTCGCCGCAGCTACAATAGACCCCCCCCCCTATCGTAGCATTTTTTTAAATGCTACGTTAGTCTGAGCTTTGATAGCGCGAATCAAATGCTATAGAAATTATTTTCTTAGCGTCATATTCATGCTATTATTCGATTTTTCGTATCATATTTTTAAAGCTGTAATTTTTTTTATAGTGACAATTTTAAAACGCCATTGAATATTTTTTAATGGCGTTTTTGTCGTGTTGTAAGATAATCTATAGTATGAGATTAAAAATGCCATTGAGTATTGTTTCATAGCATTTTTCTCGTGTTGTAACCTAAATTATGATGACAAATATAAAATGCAACGGAATATTTGTATCGTGCTATTTGTATTGCTATATATTTAGATGATATTAACTAATTACTATAATTAACACTAATTAAAGACAATTATATCATAGAATATAACTAGATTTTCCATTAAAATTCCAAAACAACAGTCATAACATACAAAACATGAAATCTTAAACAGACCATGTAACCACCAAACATAGACAAAAGCAAAACACTAGTATTTACAACAACATCGGTACCATGTGTCTAGTCTCTACGACGAGCTTTGCCTCGTGAGGACTGTCCAGGTTCTTCCTTGGCTGTTGTCTCAAGGACAGGTCGAGAGAATTTCTTTTTGCCTGGATGGTCCTCTTCGAAGCTGGTTTCTGAGCTTAGCTGATATCTTGAGCAAATACAACCAAATTTGTTGTCTTGAAAGGTTTCAATGTCCTGCTACTCATAACCATAACACCAGGTGGATACTCCTGAGATAAGAAAAATACATGTAATTAGGATTCTAACAAGACAAAGACCATAAGATGAAACCACTTTGATGAAGTAGGATGAAGAAGACAATTATAGCTAGTCTGGCAAAAAAAGACATGGACAGGCAGAGATGGTGACAATTTCTGCTTCATAGAATCATCCCCAAGTCCGAGTAGTACCAATGGTCCAACACGATCATTGCCCGGTTTTACATCTGTAAGACAGTCAAAGCATGCTTCCATGGACATCCACTTGTGGTTGTCTGCACTATAAGACAATAAACGTGTGCCTGCCTAGCTCTCTTCCTTTGCTTTGCGCTTCCTTCTTTCTTCACCATATACCGGTCATATGCCTCATCAAAAATCTCTCCCATTTGTTCAGTGTATATGTAATGTTAAAAAGACTATAAGATGATTTAACTGCACAACACAAACTTGACCAATGTATAACATTTTTTGGAACAGAATTCTATAGTCTACAAAAAAAGGTATGTGGTTAGCGGCCTGACCTTGACGTTCAGAATGACATCGTCACTGTCTTTGGAGTCATCTGAACTCCATCACCATGGTCTTCGTTCTCACTGTCATTAGAGCATGATTATGGGTGGGTAATATGTTGAGGTAATATATGAATTTTATAATATTTATTGTATTTTAGAACCCCAATTTATTTTGTTGATGTTTTATGTGATTATAGGTAGTAAATATAGAGGAGTTTTTTAAAAAGATCTCGAGAGAGAGAGATGAGGAGATGTCGAGAGAGAGAGAGATGAGGAGATGTCAGATTATTTTTTCCCTTTCTTTATTCATTTCGACCAATCAGGAGCAAGCAAAATCAGTATATTTACTGATAATATAGAGTCCAATTTTAGATACGGTAATATGGTTTTAAGTCCATTTGTATTTATTTAAATGGATTTAATCTATAATAACTCAGTATCTTTACTCATAATAACCACCGATAATCATGCTCTTAGTGTTGCCATTATCATCTTCGTCATTGTCAACTGCCATTATATATTTATTTCCCCGGATATAATCAATAAATGACATCCTTACGCCTTAACAAGCTATACCGGAGTAGAACCAATTGAAACAATGAGAAACGCGAGAGAGAGAGAGAGAGAGAGAGAGAGAGAGAGAGAGGAGTGAGCAATTTTCCGAAACTTACCCGATTCAGGGTGGATTCTACGTCAAAATTCTTCAAATCGAACTCCTCCGAGCATGATTCAACTATAGAGACAGCAAACCCATATCTGATTCCGCCTTCCAGGATCGGTAAATCTGTTAAATCTTACGAAATAACAAATAGGAATTTTGATTACCTTTTTGTCGATAAAACAAAATTCCCTAAGTCGATAGAGGAGGAAAGAGATGAAGATGAGAAGATAAGAGGACGACGAAGGGGGAAAAGAGAAGGTCGACGGCGGCGATAGTCGATAGGGGAGGAAAGAGACGAAAGAGACGAAGAGACGAAAGAGAAGGAGACGAATGAGAAGAGGAGAAGAGGAGAATATTTCGGTCCATTGGATTCAGTCTCATCAACGGTACACGTTAAAACAAAGTGCAATCCTCCTCCTTATGAAATAACCAATGAGAAATTTTGTTACTTTTATTTTTTGGTAAATTTATTTGTGGTAATTTAGTATTATAGTTTTTTGTATTAAATATTGATGTTTGAGGGTAAAGTTTAAGGTTTAGAATTTATAATTTAGAGTTTGGGAGTTAAGTTTTAGAATTTTGGACTTGGGGTTTTGGATTAATAAAATGATTAGATTTGTTTTTTGTTTAAGTCTTTTGTAAATGATTATATTTTGTTTACGATAGAGCTTATGATTTTATGAAATTTGTTATAAATATTGGAATATTTTTGTATATAATTTTGATGTTTAAATGTTTAAGAATTTACAATTTAAAGTTTAGAGTTTATGATCAACTAAAACCATATTAATAGAAATTATATTTCAAACCTCAAACCTCTAAACCTAAACCTCAAACCCTAAACCTTAAACCTAAACTCCAAACCCTAAATTAAAAACTATAAACCTTAAACTTTAAAATCTTAAATCATAGAAATTAAATCATAAATCATAATCTTCAATCATAAACCTCAATTCGACAAATCGGATCTTATAGCGGGTTATTCCAAAGTTGTTCCTTCTTTCGGCAAGGAAGGAATTTCTGGAATAATTGAAGAATTAATTAATGGATTATTTGATGGTCCTGTGGAGGAGATACAAGCAGTGACCGCCCTAGGTTCACTTCAGAATTTAGAGGCACCATTTGTTCCCGGAAATGATGCTGATAAGAGAATGCAGGGAGTATTAGTTGAGGAGGAGATACAGGCTGTAACGGGAGATAGGAATCAGGTGGTTAGGACTTTGCCTTGTGATGAAGAGGAGGCAAAGGTGGTTGTTATGAAGGTTTCATCAAACCCAAAGGCCAATTAACAATACCAAATTAGTTTTATTTATGCGGATTATGAGTTGGAATTGTCATGGACTCGGGAATCGGTACACAATAGGTTATTTGCGGGAGGTTTGGAAAAAACATAAGCCAGAATTTTTATTTCTTTCAGAAACAAAACAAGATTTTTCTTTTATGCAAAAATTTAAATTTTATTTTGGTTATAATAAATTATACACGGTCGAACCGTGCGGTGCGAGTGGTGGACTCGCTTTATATTATGATGATTCATTGGATGTTATTATTTTATTTTCAAGTAAACGAATAATTGATATTGAGGCAACTATTCAAGGAAAAAAAGTTTTCTTGTCGTTTATTTACGGTGATCCGGTACCGAAAAATCGAGATCAAGTGTGGGAACGCTTAACCCGAACAAGCACAACACGAGACGCCCCTTGGTTTATAATTGGCGATTTAAACGAAATTACTGGAAATAATGAAAAACAAGGAGGAAATTTACGACATGCATCCTCCTTTATGTCTTTCAATCTTATGATTCAACATTGCGGTTTTCTGGAATTTCAGTGTCTTGGAAATACCATGTCCTGGAGGGGAAGACGGAATTCGAAAATTGTTCGGTGCCGTCTGGATAGGGCCTTAGCTAATGAGGATTGGCATGAAATGTTTTCTCATTCATATGTCAAATACTTGGCAATGATTGGGTCGGACCATATGCCAATTGTTGCCACCATTGAGGATAAAATACCGCGGAAACGGGGCCAGTTTCGGTTTGATAAACGGTGGATTGGACGGTACGGCCTTATGGACACAATTTCAAAGGGCTGGGAAATTAACCCAGGTGGCAACGGATCCTCATTTATAGAAAAAATAACGAATTGCCGGAGAGAAATATCAAAATGGCGGAAAAATAATTTACCATACGGCAAGGAGAAGATTAGAGATTTACAACAAGCTTTAGAGGAGGTCCAGAATGATGATAATAGTACACCCGAGGAATTGATGGATATTACGAGGAAACTGAAAGAGGCTTATTTAGATGAGGAGTTATTTTGGCAACAGAAAAGTCGCACATTATGGGTAATGATGGGGGACAGAAACACAAAGTTCTATCACGCGCAAGTTAAGCAAAGACAAGCGCGAAATCGGATTACTGGACTACATAATGCATCAGGATCTTGGGTTACATCGGATAAAGAGGTGGAACAAGTGGCGGTTAACTATTTCGAGGATTTATTCACATCAACTTCCCCGACGGATTTTGAGAATACTCTCAGTGATATTCCGGCTATAGTTTCGGAACAGAACAATGATATGCTTACGGAAATGGCTACGGAAGAGGAAGTTCGCAGAGCCCTTTTCATGATGAACCCAAAAAAGGCTCCGGGCCCGAACGGAATGACGGCTTTATTCTTCCAACGATCATGGCAAATTATAAAGACAGATGTAGTAGGACTGGTTAACGGTTTTCTGGAAACATGTTTTTTTGATCAACGGCTGAACATGACTAGTATTTGCCTAATCCCGAAGACAGGACGGCCCACTCGTATGACAGAATTACGATCTATAAGTCTGTGTAATGTGGGCTATAAGACCATTTCGAAGGTTTTATGTCAGAGGTTAAAGAGATTGCTACCGGACCTGATTTCAGAGACCCAATCAGCCTTTATATCAGGGAGACTGATCTATGATAACATTTTGATCGCACAGGAGATGTTTCACGGTCTACGTACCAATAAATCTTGCAAAAGTAAGTTTATGGCAATTAAGACGGATATGAGCAAAGCATATGACCGGGTAGAATGGCCATTTATTGAACACGTTTTGAGGAAATTTGGTTTTGCGGAAAACTAGATCTCATGGATGATGTGGTGCATCCAATCGGTACAATATAAGGTACTTATTAACGGTAACCCCAAAGGGAAAATAATGTCATTCAGAGGACTGCGGCAAGGCGACCCATTATCACCCTATTTATTTATACTTTGTACGGAGGCCTTGATAGCCAATATACGGAAAACAGAGAGAGAGAAATCACTTACAGAGTTGAAAGTGGCGAGGGTAGGCCCAACAGTCTCACATTTACTCTTTGCGGATGATAGTATGTTCTTCTGCAAGGCTACGGTACAGGAGTGTCACACCATATTACATATACTTAAACAGTACGAGTCGGTCTCAGGGCAACAAATTAATTTTTCAAAATCTTCCTTAATTTTGGGACATACAGTACAAGATGCGGTACAGGACGAGATAAAACAATTGTTAGGAATCCAAAATATGGGAGGGGTGGGTACTTATCTGGGTCTCCCAGAAAGTCTCGGAGGAGCAAAGAGCAAGATTTTTAATTTCGTCGTCGAAAGACATAATGACAGAGTTCATGGATGGATATCAAAGCTACTAACCAAAGGGTGAAAAGAGGTTCTACTTAAATCGGTAGCATCGGCTATGCCGACTTTCGTTATGTCATGCTTTCGACTACCCAAGTCTATTACCGCAAAATTAACTAGTGCGGCAGCGCGTTTCTGGTGGAGTTCCGACGGTCACCAAAAAGGGATGCATTGGATAGCTTAGAAGAAGATGTGTCGGAGCAAATCAGATGGCGGAATTGGTTTCCGAACAATAGAGGAATTTAACACGGCACTGCTGGCAAAACAACTATGGCGGTTAATGGAAAAACCGGATTCGTTATTTTCTCGAGTTTTTAAGAGTCGTTACTTTCGGAACACAGGCCCATTAGATCCTATAAGATCATACTCCCCGTCCTTTGGGTGGAGGAGTATTATTTCGGCTAGACCTCTGGTTACAAAAGGGCTTATTAAAAGAGTTGGTTCAGGTGGCTCCATCTCAGTATGGAATGATCCTTGGATACCATCTTCTCCCCCGAGGTCAGCAACATGTAAGGGGTATAATTATTACCCCAATCTTAGGGTCAATCATTTGGTTGATCCAGCGACACAAACGTGGAATTGGGAGTTGATAAATGCAATTATCGACCCGGCCGATGTGGAAATTATTCGCGGTATACCCATCAGCAGCACATATCGACCAGATACTCTTGGTTGGCACTATACAAAAACAGGAAAATATACGGTAAAGTCGGGATACCAGATTGAACAACAAAACCCAGACAATGGCGGAAATTACTTCTACGGTCCGGATATAAAGAAATTACATGCACATACATGGAAATTAACATGTCCACCGAAATTGCGACATTTCATTTGGCAAACCATTTCGGGATGTCTCTCGATTTCAGCAAATTTACGCGCTCGAGGAATAAATTGTGATACACAATGTCCTCGGTGTGGAGCGGAAGGGGAAACGATTAACCATGTTCTGTTTGAATGCCCACCAGTGCTACAAACATGGGCACTCTCTCATATTCCATCGGCCCCGGGAGTTTTTCCGATGACATTGGTTTTCTCCAATTTTGATCATCTCTTTTGGAGACTCCCAAAAGAGGAAAGGAATACAATGTTTCCTTGGATTGTGTGGAATATTTGGAAAGCAAGGAACGACAAGGTGTTCTCAAATGTGGATAGAAATCCACAAGAGATTCTGCGGTTAGCGGAAACAGAAGCAATAATTTGGGAAACGGCGCAGTATATCGAACCTGACATAACTTCCCAACAAATCGGTCATAATACGGGTCAAAAAGATGAAAATAATGGACTGACATGCTATATTGATGGTTCGTGGAAGGAAACGGATAACTATTCTGGTCTAGGATGGTTCTGCTTTCAGGAGGGAGTCGAAGGAGTAATTATGGGGTCTCGTAATCTGCGAAGAAGTTTATCCCCGCTGCACGTAGAATTGGAAGCGCTCATCTGGGCAATGCATTGCATGATTGCAAATCACAAGACGGCGATAGCCTTTGCAACGGACTGCTCAGAGTTGGTGAAGATGGTGTCTACACCCAAGGAGTGGTCAACTTTTACACTACATTTGGAGGAGTTCAAGAGGAGCAAGGAGGTTTTCACCTTTTTTTTCTATCACACACATCCCACGCGCAAGCAACACAGTGGCAGATAAGTTAGCACGAGGTACTCGCGTCTACCCATCAGATTTCAGTTATGTAAACTCAATACCCCCTATTTGGTTCACCGAATCGGAATAGGTATTAAGGCTGTTGACCAAAAAAAAAAAAAAAAAAATCATAAACTATATAAACAAAACATATAGTTATATATACATACAATATTCAAGACTTATTCTTTTATTTTTCAAACAATTTTATTTATAGATTATGTTGTACGTACGCATGAGTCAATAATTTATTGTATATTCCATTAATTGGGAAATTACAATTACATTATTTCAAACTCTAAAAACCCTATTGACTAAGCAAACCCTAAACCATATACAATTAATCATACCCTAAACCTAAACCTTAAACCGAACCCCAAACCCTATACCCTAAACCGTAAACCTTAAACCTAAACCCCAAACCCCAAACCCTATTCTTTAGAAGCCTCGGATTAAGCTATTTGTGTGATTCAAATAGTTTGTTCGATCACCTGATTGAGAGAGTCATTCACCACGGATTGAGAGAGTCAATCACCACGGATTGAGAGAGTCAATCAAAACCACCATCTCTAACATCACCCACTTCTGCAAGGCTTGATAACCTTTGATCACAATAAGATCAATAAGACAAGGTGGATTCCGAGTCTTATATCAATCAGGTTCATCAACTCGCGGGTCGCCATCACAGAGTAGTGGATCTCTTTGAGCTTCATGGATCCGGTTTTAGTCTCCCATTGGAAGGTGACTTGAAAGGTGCAAAAGACAAACAAAGTCAGAAAGCTTTCTATGGAATTTAAGTAGAAATTTGCAAGAAAACAAATCAATGTCCACGGCAACGACTAGCAAGTTTGATGTGTGGTAAACGATTAGCAAGTTTTACCCCTAAAATAATTGCAAGTGCACAACAATCACAATAGTATATTAAGGGATCAAATCCATTGTGACGTAGTTATTTCAAAACGAATTTTCTAACTAAAAATCAAACTAGAACAAATCGATGGAAGTTTTGTAGTTTATTTTCACAAAAATAGCAATCAAAATAAATAAGCAAGTAAAAATGATGGATGTAAACAATTAAACGAAACATTTGGCTTTAGGGAATTTGTAGGGATTCATGGATCGGTTTAAGAGATTAAAACAATGATAAAGGTAATCAAATACGGCAGTTCTAGAACTCAGACACGAAAAATGTATAAGATCTACTTTCGCAGTACCTAACACCTAAATCATAAGGACTTAATTACTCAGCATTCGTTGGTAATCACGCAGCTAAATCATTGGTAAAATCAAGTTCAATTGGCGTTCACAACGCTCTATAAGTATGTTTTTGTATCTTATAGCGCAATTGCTCGCATACACTTGTTTGGGTTAATAAACACTACAAGAAATGTGGGTATTAATAGCGGCTGTTAAATGCTATGATTCAACTACCATAGTGCTTCCTAAAACGTTCTGACAGCGCCCATCATTGTAGGTCGGGCACTTTAGATAGCGGACTTGACGTACGCTATAGTTAATTAAAGAACGATAGCGTTATTTTCTCTGCAATTGTTAATATTTATAATAATGTTTGATAATTGTTATTAAAACTCATTAATAATAGCGTTTGGTATTTTCTTTTCTATAGCATTGGATTTGTATTATAATTGGGTTGTACCTATAGCAGTTTGTTTTACATAGATAGCAAATTATTTGTGTTATTAATTTATTTTATAATTACCCGAAAATTAATAAATGGAATTTCTTTTTTTAATTGTAATATATTATTGGAATATTTGTAATAATAATAATAAAAACAATTAATTCATAATATAAAAACCATAAAAACAATTAAGCCATGTTTACAAAACCATAAACCGTAAACCTATCAAACATTAGTTAGACTCTATCAATCTACCACTAATAACCCTTCACAATCATTCCTAACATAAACACTATCATCATCAGAAGCTTGACCATCCAGATCATCGACTTCTTCGACAGGCAAAGCTACACCACCTAAATCCTCTTCTGTTTCCAACTCATGATAGCCTCTAGGTGGGTGGTGCTCTCATAACAACATACCAATTTGAAGAATCATCTTCCCTAGAGTAGAAAACATGTTTCGCTTGAGAAGATAGAATGAATGGATCTTTCAAATATGCTGCTTGGTTCATATGAAGGTTCACAAGAGTGAAGCCATCTTCTTCCTTCACACCGTTCCCTGTGTTGGCCCAATTGCATCTAAACAGGTACTTTGAACATGTGGTAGTCCATAAGTAAAATCTCCTTTATCACTCCATAATATGTAAGCATATCAGCCACTTGTCTTGTATCTCGAGCACTTGATCTACACATGCTAAATGCTTCATAAGTTACTCCACTGTTTTGTGTCTTCCGCTTAACCGCATCTATATAAAATCGCTGCCCATTAATGATAAATCCTCTATGTGCTAAAGCATCATTTCTTGGTCCAAATACCAACCACCTTATCTCCTTAGAATGACTTTCTGTTGAGTCTGAATGAATCTGATGCAGGAAATACACCAATTTCAGAACAATCAGTTTTGTTAATTAAATGAGTAATCAAGCTAAACATTTGTTACTAAACTAAAAATCTGAACATGAACATCAAGCAAACAATCTGTGTATTTATTAAACTAAAATTCTGAACATGATCATGAAGCAAACAAGCTATTAATTATATAAACTAAAATCAGAGCATGATCATCAAGCAAACAAGCTATTAATTAACTAAACTAAAATCAGAACATAATAATACATGAAGATAACAAGATGTACATTTACTAAAATGATAATCAAGAAAACCAATTAAGATGAAAACCTTTTTTTTTACCCATTGTGCAAACTGCTCAGTATGGTTTTTGCACAACAATGTTTCATTTCTAGAACATCGAGCATCATTAGCTTGTAATTCTTCCAAATGCATCCTTATTTTATAATAAACAACAGTTATGAAAATGAAATTATAATTAAAAATAGCTGAAACTTAAAGGGTAAACTCTTACTCAACATAGGGATCCATGGATGCCATGTTCATTAGCACATAGCGATGTGCAATGTCTCTATCTTTATCAGAAAGGGTAACCTCTTTACCCTTCTGCAGAGGTCGACCTTCAACCACCATTCTATCATCCTCAATATCTTCATTACGATTAACTGTTTCTTTAACTGGTACTGAATCATGAAGGAACTCTAAACAAAATGCAAAGCATTCTCCAGATAAATACCCCTCAGCCATACATGCTTCTGGCCTTGCATGATTCTTAACATAAGCCTTTAGTTTTTTCATGTACCTACAACTCAGTCAAGAAATATGAATATTAGTCAAACATCATTGCAGGAAATACATCTATTGAAGCAAATGAGTACATCAAACCTTTCGAAGGGATACATCCAGCGGAAGTGTACTGGTCCTCCCAAACATACCTCTTTTGATAGATGTATTGGAAGGTGGAACATGATATCAAAAAGGGATGGATGGAAGAACCGCTCCAGTTGACACATTGTTTCCACAAACTCAGTCTCCATTGATATAAGTTTCTCCGGGTCAATGATACGCTGACACAATCTGTTGAAGTAATTGCATAATCTGTTTATGGCAATCCTAGGTCCTTTACGTAGCAACCCTCTTAACGCAGCTGTTAACAAGTTCTGTACTAGCACATGATGATCATGCGACTTCAAACTACCTATATTAGGAGGGTTAACTGAAACACTATTAGCAATATTACCACAATAACCATCAGGACCTCTAAACTTAGATAACCTTTGGCAAAAAATGGTCTTCTCTTTCTTGGATAACCAATAGGCTGCTGGAGGTAAGTATGTTTTCTTTCCCCTAACCTCTGTGTGCAAGTGTTTTCTGATTCCAATATCTTCTAAGTCTTTTCTTGCTTTCAACCCATCTTTTGACTTGGCACTTTGCATCAAGATAGACAATATAGCATCCGACACATTCTTTTCTACGTGCATCACATCAATATTGTGACGAACATGCATATCCTAACACAAGAAACAATAAACTATTAGGCATATTCGTATACAACAATCTGAGAATATAGTTCAGTTACTATACTTTACCTTCCAGTAAGGTAGTTCAAAGAATATTGATCTCTTCTTCCACCGCCATAGATCATTTGATTCTTCACACTCTTCTTCTTGAACCATCTCATCAAATTCCAAATCTGTTCTCTTTCTCTGTCTACACTAAATCAAACTCTAAACCTTATACACTAAGTCTATTGTGGTATACACTAAATCAAAAACGGAAATTCTTCTAATTATTTTTATTTTAAATTTTGTGTTGTGTATTTATATCAATAAAGGTTAAAATTTATACTTAAACCCCAAATATGTTTTTACAGTACGAAACAATNTATGTGGATCGCCTTCTGGATCGTCCGGGATCATGAGTGGATCCTGCTTCAAAGAATCGGCCCAATAACTGCTCGCAAATGGGCTTAGCGGACTAGTGTCCGTCTTGAAGAAACCTTCTTGTCTGAGCTGGTCCATGAACATGTTGAACTTCTTTTCCATGTCCCTGCTCCTGGTTCTAGTCACTGGTCCACTTGGTACTAGTGGTGCTTGTATGACTTGGGTCGTTGACTCGATGTCCTCATCATTAGGGATTAGGATTCAATCACTTAATATGAAACAATAAAACTAAAAAATATTTCAAACCCTATACCATATACCATATACCCTATACCCTAAACTCTAAATCAAATTCACTAACCTTTTTTTCTATTTTGTAATAGTATTTTGTATTTTAGGTTTTTTCTTTTTTTCTATTTTGTAAGTATAATTTTTAAGGTTTAGGGATTAGGATTCAATCACTAAATATGAAACCAAAAGTATCGGTATAATTTGAAATACTTTATCGAATTTGTTTTCAGGTTTAAATAAAACATATATCACATAATATTACATTAGTACCAAAATACATCAAGTTTGATTTGAACATGAAGCATAACCGGAAATACACATATATGTTAATTACCAAACTGGACCAGCATCTTAGACTACCAAACCATGTCTTAAGTTTCAAATGAACAATAGTTTATCATTTGGCCATGCCACAGTTGAACCTATTGCATCAGAAATGTACGCAATCTCTGAATTTGGTCTCCAGACCCTTGCATTACCAAGCTTAGCTACTTCAACCCAAACCTTGCTTGCATTTGGACCTAGGGGTACAAAGTGGCACATATCTTTCGGATCCGTTGAAGTTACTCTCCCTTCAGCTACCTTGCGTCCAGAGTTATTGCATTCTAAAAGAATACACTTTTTTTTTGCACTTTTGGTGGAACTATTGCTGGTGACTGGACTCTATATTTCAAACCAGATAATATAAGCAAGTTTCAACATCAATACAACAGACAAACAAATAAAATAACTTCATATCAATAACATACCACTGTAGGTGTTGCATCTGCAGTGGTTATAGGCATGAGTTCAACCTTCATGACTGGCCATGCGATTTTCTCGTTAATTGCATCACCAATCAAAAACATATCAGCAGTTGGCCTCCACAAATGAGCATCATTATTAAACACCTTCAGAATTTCAATAATAACAGCATTTGGACCTAGAGGTATATTGTTAACCATCTCTTTTGAATTAGATGAGCACATGATTCCTTCAGCAATAACCTCATCGTCTTCATTAGTCCAATCATATATATTGCATCTCTGAGTTTCATCTTCATTGGTTTCCTAAAATGTAAAAAGCTAATGATTAGAGTTATGAAAAGGAAACAAAACAAGATTGAAAAACTTTACCTTGGATACAACTGGAGATGAGTTTGGAGTCCTGTCTAAAATCAATTTATCTATTGGCCAAGCTATTTTGCATCCCACAACTTCCTGAAGAGATGACACATCTGGTGTATGCCTCCAGAGATAAGTTTCTGAGGTTAATGCAGACTTAACAAGAATAGCCACTGCATTAAGACCAATTGGTATACGACCAATTTTGTACATCGGTTCACAAGAGCATAATTCTCCTTCACCAATAACAACATCTTCTGACTCAAACCAATCTAGTATTTGTACTCTCACTCTTTCTTTGAAATCAGCAACACTCTCAGATGTTTCAGTATCACCATTAATTTTCTGACAGAAGAAAAATGAATTATTAAATGTCATAAGACTAGTTGACCAAGTGTCATATGAAAATACTTACCTTCTTTCCAGCCAAGTCTCGGACCATTGCCTTTAAATTTTCAATCTCGCTTTGCATATCAGCAATCTTTGTGTCTCTAGATTTCAGAAATGCTAGCTTAGTAGACGTAATCCCTCTGCCAAATCCCCTTACTCGGCCAGGTTTGTCTTTTCCCAAAATCTTGCTCACAGCATCTTCCCTTATATTATCAGCAGCTGATGTAGAGTCCATTTCACAATCAAGTGACTCTATTTGTTCCTGATACAAACATTTATACACAAGATAACTCATTGAACATAATCCATTAATTATACACAAGATAACAAGTTTCAGAATTCTTACAATACTCTCAGCAAATTGAGGATTCACAGGTCTACCATCAGAATGAGTGTGTCCCGCAATCCATATCCTACTCCTATTTACCTTACTTGGGTCTTTACTCTTTTTTCTATATTAAATACAGACATATTCGAGTACCATTTTATTCTACCATACAATATAGATGATTGAGTACTATTTTTACCATATCATCAGCTAATCGAAGCATTCCTTTGCGGCTGGTGGTGTGAGGAATCTGATTTCTTCTCAGCTCTCTGTACTTGTGACTTATTTCCTATAATATAAATTTGAGTGTGATTAAATCTATAAGACATGACCTATAAACAAGAAAGTAACTTATTAAACATGGATAATTAACCTTGAAAGTTGTGGTAGTCTTGCTCCTAACCCAAGAGTTCCATATTTGAATGGATGGGATGTTGCTGGGTTTTAAAGCTATTCTCTCAGCAGCATTCTTCGCATCTCGTACTTGTGTCACTAGCCTTGACTTCCCAGCCCTCCACAAACATCCCAACTGCTTCAAAATAACAGCTTTCTGCCACTCGTCTTGCACGTTAAACCACCCTTGCATCAAAATATGCAAAGGTCAAACATGTTTATAATTTCATAGTTATTCAAAAAAAACTTAGTTGCATATATACCTGAATTTCTTCCCACATTGTGTCTCTTGTCACTGCATCAAGTTTTTTCCAATCAGTAAGTGTTACCGAAACGTGTTCCCTCACAAGAGAACCAAGAAAAGATGATAGTACCAAGTCCAACATGAACACCAAAGTCAGTGAATGTAACTGCAACCTTTTCATGAGGATTTTCAGCCACTTTACGCATCTTTGTTGGTCCTCTTTTCTTTTTTTTCTTTCACTACCTCATCAGTTTTAGCATTGCTAACTCCATCTTGTTCCATATTGACAGCTTCTTCTTCATTCTCATTCAGTTCCTGTCCAGTCAAACAACCTTCTGCTTCTATCTCAGGAAATTCTTGCTGAGACCCTTCGTTTTCAGTAACTTCTTTCTGAGAAATTTCTTTATCAGCAACTTCATCTTCAGACATTACATTCTCAGCCTCATCCTCATCATCTTCATTAACTTCAGCCTCAACATCTTCTTCCACAGCATCTTCTTCCACAGTATCTTCTACACCATCAGCTTGAGCAGCCACTGTCTTTTTTTTCTACCAGTTCTTCTCTTAATCACCTTTAGTGTTGTTGCAGGTGTGGCCTCCAAGCCTTGATTATGTTTACTACGACGGATTACAACTTGTCCTCCTCGTATTGGCTTTTCCATTTCTGAAACTGATGAATAAACGAAAAACAGCATAGTGAAAATCGTGTTTCATTACTTACAAAGAAAATATATTGAAACTCAAACTCGATCTTAATAAAAAAATCAAAACTGAAATCGACAGAACCCAACATGCATCAAAACTCAAACATGCATCAAAACAAAAATCGACAGAACCCAACATGCATCAAAACTTAAGCAGAAACAAAAATCAAAACTCAAACAGATACTCAGAATGAAAACCCAAAATCGATGTGTCTAAACCTCAAAATCGATGTGTCTAAACATCAAAATCGATGTGTCTAAACCTCAAAATCGATGTGTCTAAAATCGATTCTTGTTGAGACCATTTTTCTCTGATTGAATGAGAACAAACCTTTTTGATTGAACAATGAAGCTTCGATTCGATGGGAAATAATCGCCAAAGGAAGAAAGAGAGAGTTTGGGATTTTCTGAAAATCACAATAGATTTTCGTGTGTAGAGTTTAGGATCTGCAATGCTAAGGAATGTGGAAGATTTTCGTGTGTAGGGTTAAGTGTCGATGAAATTGGAGCCTAAGAGGCAAGAGGGAAGAGGGAAAAGGGAAAAAATTTCCCCAAATTTTGGCTAAGTGTCGCGGTTTGTTCTAAGAGTGTCTTTTATTTTTTAATTTTTTTTTTGATCAAAGGTCTAAGAGTGTCTAAGAGGGATAATTTTTGGGTGAAAAATTTGATGAATTTTATTTGTCTAAAGTGTTTTTTCTATTCTATATTAGGTATTAGTATGAAACAATTTATTGAGAAATATTAACAAAATTCTTACAAGTGTGTTTGATATATCAAACACTCATTAATACTTAAAATTATATTTTTATTGTTAGTAAAACAAGAAAATATATCATAACCCTAAACCGTAAATCTCAAACCCTATGCCCTAAACTCATTAATACTTAAAATTATATTTCTATTGTTAGTAGAACCATTAAAAATATCATAACCCTAAACCCTAAATCTCAAACCAAATGCCCTAAATCTCAAACCCTATGCCCTAAACTCTTAGTACATTGCATTAGTTTCTAAGGTTTGTATATGTGTTTGTAATCATTTTAATTTTGCAATGATTTTGCAATCATTTCCAATCATTTTCATTTGTTAATTAACAACATAATCTAACAAATCAATATAACCTAAACCCTAAATCAACATAACCTAAACCCTAAACGCCAATACCCTAAACCCTAAATAAAATACTCAACGCTTGAATCCTTTTTAAATTTTTGCTAAAAAAATTATTTTATATAAGTATAGTATTTGATGTTTATTTTAAAGAGTATTACAATTTAAAATTTAGAATTTATGATCAAGATACAATTTAACTCTTATGCATTATACACTAATATATTTCGGTTGGTCATTAATATATTTTTATTTTTTCGACCCTAATTTTTTGTAAATATTAATTTAATTTAAATACATTTAATTTAAAAAGAAAAATTATATAAAAAAAAGATTCACATTAACTGGAGGTTTCATATTATCAAACACATTACAAAATACATAGTTCAAACTAAATAGATAGATTCCCATTAAACCAACTAATCTTTTTACACATTACAAAATACATAGCTTATGCTCCTTAGTCTCGACGACGACCCTTGCCTCTTGAGGATTCTCCTTGTTCTTGTTTTGGTCGTTTCATTGAAGCGGAGTTGAGTTGGTTTCTGAGCATTTGTTCTTCCTTTCTGAGGTGTGGAATAATTCTTCTGAAATCAGGTTCGATGTCTTCATCGTCTTCCTCAGCCCGTATGAAGTATCCCCGGTGAGCAAGAGAGCGTCTATACCCTAGTTGTGTGATCTCCTCCACATCACTTCCTGTATCAGCTTGAGATTCTTGTCGTGGCTATTGGAGGAAGTGTGGTATGATTCCATACGCTGGTAGTCCGCAAATGATCTCTTTCCTTGCTTCCATTATGTCCTCATTTTTGTTACTGGTCCAAAAGGCAAACAAATATCATAGTGAAACAGTTCATGGGAACATCATCATCGGTTCGTTGTCATTAAACGATCGCAATCATAGCAGTCAGAATAAATGAGAAGTGAAATGCGAAGCTTTATCCATTTTACAACAGCTCCAAGCAAATGTGCATACAATTAATTCACAATGCAAAGCAAAAGCTTATTATGCAGGTGGTGAGAAATCATATTATGTAACTTCACAATGCAAAGCAAAAGCTTATTAAGCTATTTTAGAGGTGAGACTAGCTAGGTACCAATCTATATCTCAATCTCAAAGAGACTTAAAACTATACTACAGCTGCAAAACAAAGATCATCAACAAATGAATCGTGATACCCAAAACAATTAGGCAACTTAAAAATCACACTGCAAAGCCAAGCCATATCAATGTCATAGCTAACTTCAAACAACAACAACAGTGAAGTAACCTACAAGATAAACTAGTAACTAGTAATTATTAAACAATACTAAATTGTGAGACTTGTTAACTACCATTTACATTAGAGTGTTTTCAACATACCATTCAACACAGAGAATATGAGAAGAAATCAGTTAAGAAATTTCTTGTAGTGAACGGACACTCAAACACCATACCATTCAACACAGAGAATATAAGAAGAAATGAGTCACAGAACTAATGAATCACCTGCTAAATTTGTGTCCGTATTTGTTGACTGCAAACCCAAAGCTCTCTTCCAAAAAATGCAAGCATTGATTACAGTTAGAAAAAAATACTTATAAAAGCCATACATCGCTTAGACTTGGAGATGCTTAGCCCTAAATCGATTGCAATTAGAGAAACAGTGGATCAAAAACACAAATTGAAACAAAACCCCAATAAATTGCACATACCTTTTACTCACTCGCACCCTGAAAGCTACCAGGAAAACAGTAACATAGGGTTTCGGGTTGGGGAATTGAGATTTCGAGATGGAGAGTGAGGATTCGAGAGGGAGAGTGAGGATTCGAGAGGGAGAGTGAGGATTGGAGTGGGGAATTGAGATTTTGAGATGAAACAAAGATGTTTAGATCTAGGTTTTGCCTTAGAAACAAAGATGAGAGTTCATTTTTTTTTTGGTCTTTTGTATTATCATTTTTTTTTGGCACGAATGGTCTTTTCTAAGTGGTTTTGGGGGAAAAAAATTTTAAGTGTCGCGGGAGAGTATACCGCCTAATACTTCCATAACGTTTCAATTATGGTTCTGCTATAAAACAAGACGCCTAATTTTGTTTTTAACATCTATGACTCTATCATAGCGTTTACAAATATACAAACGCTATGTAAAAAGCAGAGGTATGTCAACCATTGCATAATCGAAAAAAACACTATATTGTCCTGCTATAAAACCCCTGATTTCTTGTAGTGAAAGTCAGTACGTTAGTGGTTTTATCTTCCTAAGTTCAGCTTCTAAGTGGCCTGCAAAGAATCATGCAATAAAATCAAATATAGAACGAAGAACCACCGAATCTTGAAGGATACAAGATGTGGAAGTTCTACAAGGATGTTATCCACTACTATTGGGATGAGCCCTATCTCTACAAGAGATCCTCGGATGATCTTGACCAGTGATATATCATGGTTTTTACTCTATTTAAGCCATGATATAAGTCCTTTTTATAGAGTCTTTATAGCATTTTGGAGTCTTTTAGAGTCTTTTACAGGTCATAGCATTTTAGGAGCTTTATGGAGCATTTGGAGCAGAACAGAAGTTCGTGTTGCTGAGAACCTGATATGAAGCCTTGGTATCGATCGATACTGGCTAGTATCGATCGATACCCATCGCAGCAAGACACGACCCGCGAGTTTTTCAAGACTTGAAGAATTGCAAAAGTGCCCATAACTCTTTAATATTTACAAGAAGACCCCAATTCGTGTTTTAGGTTATTTAATAGGATTTTCAGCCACTTTGTTGGCTACGCTTATTTTATTCTGGATTTGAGAGAGAGCTTTTGAGGGGAGACAAATCTGATACTTTGTTCGTCTGAGAGAAGATTTCGAACCCTTGTTACTCTTTCTTATTATTTATTTGAATATTTATTTAGTCATGTTTGTTGTTTCAATCTCCATGTCTGAGTAGATCACCTGTTAGGTTTAGGGTTTTCTCATAGGGATTTCTTTGAATGCTAGGTTGATTAGTTTCTTAGGGTTCACAATCTGAATTAGTTCTTCACCTTAGGTTGTTCTCAAAGCTAATTCTGGATTGATCACCTAGAACTTAGATCTTAGGATAATTGATTAGGCACGAGAGTGCGGTTAATTACTTGATATAACTAGGGTGCGCAAATTGATTAATCACAAAGAGATTTGGTTTAATTGATTTGTGAACGAATCGAACTTGATATTAAAGCTGATTTAGATTTTAGGATTCGCAAAGAGATTTGGAATTCTTAGGATTTATGTTTAGATAGTTTTCGCAACGAGAGTTGGTTAGCTATATTTTAGTGATTTGAGTTCAAGAACAGCGCGTAATCTGGACCCTGATTTGCTAGTTTAATTGCATTCACTGATTTCCTGATAAATACCCTGAACCTATCTTTCTCCAACTGAATTTACAACACTTTTACTTGCATACTTGTTTTCAATTACATCTTTTGATTTAGCGTATTTTGGATCTATATAATCTATTGTGTGATAACTGAGTTCTTGTGTTCGACCCCTGATTTACTGCAGCAACTGCTTTAGTACTATTTAGGGTATTAATTTGAGCATATCAAATTTGGCGCCGATGCCGGGGACCCAATTCGCCATTAGATTTTAGCTAAGAAATTCGTCTAAATCGCCCGAGTATCGATCGATACCCTCAGTATCGGTCGATATCCATCGTCAATTTCAAATACTTATGTTCTTGACTTTTGATTTCAGGTGCATGCCTAATCCTGAAACCAGAAGCAAAAAGAACGCCCCGCTAGTTGATTTATCACTGGAACAGCTAGCACAAGTGGAACACACAAACAGAAAAGCAAAGAAATCAGCTAAGATGAACAACATTCAAGTGGGTTTGGTTCGTGATGCAGCTGGTGCTTACAGAGACCAAGAGGGTCGGTTGTGCAATGAGCAAGGACAACGTCTGGATGGAGAGGGGATCGTCGTACCACCTGCTCCTGTTGTCGCTGCGAATGTCGCCGGGAACGCGAGGAATGATGTGGTTAATCGTGGAAGGAAGATTGGTGAGTACAACAGGCTTGACCAGTTTTTCGCCAATCGATCAGCAATTCGCCCTCCTGCGTTTGAGAGGAATGACTTTGAGCTGAAACCTGCATATTACACTCTCGTGGGACAGCATCTCTTTCATGGTCTTCCTCATGAACATCCAATGGATCATGTGGAAAAGTTCGAGGACTTGGTCACTAGCATCAAGAGCAATGGAGTGTCCTACGACTATCTCTTTTGCAAGCTCTTCCCCTACTCTCTAGGTGGAGATGCGACTTACTGGCTGAGGCAGCTACCTCCTGGATCGTTGACTACTTGGGAGGACACTAAAAAGGCCTTCCTGATTAACTTCTACGATGATGCACGATCTGAGGATCTGAGGAATAAAATCTCCACATTTTCTCAAGGACCTACTGAAGCGTTCAAGGCTGCTTGGACGAGATTCAGATCGTATCAGAGAGATTGTCCACATCATGGATACTCTGATGTGCAGCTACTGGGTATCTTCTTCAGAGGGATAGATTGGAGGTATCAGATGGCTTTGGACGCTTCAAGCAATGGTAATTTCAACACCAGGTATCATGAGGACGCTTATGTGTTGATTGAGAACTTTGCATCTAGCAGTAGCACCAAGAGTGCAGATTTCGAGCGCAAGAAGCTGGCTGGTAATCATGATGGGTCGCAGATCGCTGAAGTTAAGGCTCAGCTGGATTCTATGCACAGTCTTCTGCTGGGAAAGACAACAAAGGCCGTTCACTTTGCTGAAGATGTTGAGGTTTTTAACGAGGGTGAAGCAGAAGATGTCAACTACATTGGTGGTTCTGGTTTTCAGGGACAGAGGAACCAATTCAACAACAATCGAAGCTTCAACAACAACTTCCAGCAAGGAGGATTCAATCAGAAACCTGCCCAAAACAGCGGTTACACCAGGAACTACGGAAGTTCTTCTTACGAGCCTGTGACTGCTAAAACAACAGAGAGCAAGATTGAGGCCATGCTTGAAACGCTCGTTGAAGGACAGCAGCAGATCACAGTGACCTTCAATGGTAAGATGGACGCAATGTACAAAGATCTGAGTGGAAGGATCGATGCTCTTGGTATTCATCAGAAGAAGCTGGAAACTCAGGTAGCTCAGACTTCAGAAGGTTTGAGAAGACAAGAAGGTTTTCTTCCAGGAAAAGGAGAGAACCCATGGGCACACATCAATGCCATTACCTTGAGAAATGGTAAAGAGGTCACTTCAGGAGCGAGAATGGATCAAACTGCTGAAAATTTCGAAATATCTGACGTTGAGAACTCTGAAATCGCCAAGGCATCGATCGACACTACCCAGCATCGATCGACACCGGTCAAAATTCTTACACGGGAAAACTCAAAATCCCGTGTATCGATTGATACCTCCTCTGTATCGATCGATATTGAGCATGCAATCGATAGTGCACCTAAGGTTATGGAGGATAAACCTAAAGCGGTTGCAGAGAGAGTCTACATACCAAGGATACCATATCCCAGAGCTATTGGGAAGACTAAGAAGGAGATAGAGGACACTAGATGCAAGGAAATTTTGGACAAGCTGGTTGTTGAACTTCCCTTCATCGATGCTATCATAACTTCTCCTGCTTTCAGGAGATATGTCAAGAAGATGGTGTCCAGCAATGTGAATCTTGAAGACGGTTGTCTGATGATCACTCATGAGTGCAGTGTAATCCTAACCAACATGATCCCAACGAAGCTACCAGATCAAGGGAGTTTTGTATTGGATTGCACAATCTTTACAGACAGATTTGAGTGTTCTCTTTGTGACCTTGGCTCAAGTGTCAACCTCATGCTGTACTCTGTTGCTAAGAGAATGGGAATGACCGACTTCACTTCTACAAGGATCTCACTAATACTTGCTGATCGTTCAGTTAGACTCCCAGAAGGTCTGCTCGAGGATGTTCCGATTAAGATTGAGAATTGCTTAATCCCAACTGATTTCATTGTCTTGGAGTATGATTCGGAAACCAGAGATCCTCTCATCTTGGGAAGGCCATTCCTAGCAACAGCTGGTGCTCTGATTGATTGCAGGAATGGGAAGATAGCTCTTAACATTGGTGAGTTGGTCATGACTTTTAACATGGAGAAGATGATGAAGATACCAAGCATCGATGGACAGACTTTCTTCGTTGATACCTTCTGTGACATTGTTGAGGAGTATTTCCTGGAGATGCATCCTGAAGACCCATTGGAGAGGGTATTGGTCTGTTCAGCTGAGTCAGAAGTCAATGCAAATGATGCTGCTGCTGAATACGGGAAGATGCTCGATACAGCACTGCCAGTATCGATCGATACTCATCTAGTATCGATCGATACCCTGCGGCCAGAAAGATGTTTGGCCGAAAGTACTAAGCAAGCTGCTGGGCTTGGAGATTGGAGCGAGGAGAAAGCTCCTAAGGTGGAACTCAAACCACTTCCTGCGAATCTGAGGTATGGTTTTCTTGGTCCTAATTCCACGTTCCCAGTAATCATTAATGCTTCCTTGAACAACGCAGAGGTTACCTTACTGCTGAGCAAGCTGCGCAAGTATCGCAAAGCTCTTGGCTATTCTCTTGATGATATTTCAGGTATCTCACCGGACTTGTGCATGCATATGATTCATCTTGAAGACGAGTCAAAGGCTTCAATTGAGCATCAGAGGAGGCTGAATCCGAACCTGAAGGAAGTGGTTAAGAAAGAGGTCATGAAACTCTTAGATGCAGGAGTTATCTATGCCATCTCAGATAGCTCTTGGGTCAGTCCAATGCACGTTGTTCCTAAGAAAGGAGGGATAACCGTGGTGAAGAATGAGAAGGATGAGATGATTCCTACGAGGACTATCACTGGACATCGAATGTGCATTGACTACAGGAAGTTGAATGCAGCTACACGGAAAGATCACTTGCCATTGCCATTCATTGACCAGATGTTGGAGAGATTGGCTAGTCATCCCTACTATTGTTTCCTTGATGGATATTCAGGTTTCTTCCAGATCCCTATCCATCCAGTTGACCAAGGGAAAACCACTTTCACATGTCCTTATGGCACATTCGCATACAGGAGAATGCCATTTGGGTTGTGTAACGCTCCAGCCACTTTTCAGAGGTGCATGATGTCTATCTTCACGGACATGATTGAAGATTTTATGGAGGTGTTCATGGATGATTTCTCAGTTTACGGACCATCGTTCAAAGACTGTTTGGATAATCTGTGCAAGGTGCTCCAGAGGTGTGAAGAGAAACACTTGGTCCTTAATTGGGAAAAGTGTCATTTTATGGTTCAGGATGGCATCGTACTTGGGCACAAGGTCTCTGAAGCTGGGATCGAAGTTGACAAAGCCAAGATTCAGGTCATGACAAGTCTCCAACCATCGACTTCTGTGAAGGATATTCGGAGTTTCCTTGGTCATGATGGGTTCTACATACGGTTCATCAAGGATTTATCCAAGCTAGCTCGCCCACTCACCGCTCTGTTATGCAAGGAGATCAAATTTGATTTCACACCTGATTGCCTTGCAGCCTTTGAGGAGATCAAAAAGGCTTTGGTGAGTGCTCCTATCGTGCAACCTCCTGATTGAACTCTACCTTTCGAGATAATGTGCGATGCTAGTGACTTTGCTGTTGGGTCAGTTCTGGGTCAGAGAAAGGATAAGAGCTGCACGTCATCTACTATGCCAGCAGGACATTGGATGATGCTCAAAGGAATTAGAGCACCACAGAGAAGGAATTACTCGCAGTTGTCTTCTCCTTTGAGAAATTCCGATCCTACCTGATTGGGAGCAAGGTGGTCGTTCATACTGATCATGCTGCTCTCAAGTATCTGATGAACAACAAGGATCTCAAGTCTCGTCTTTGTCGTTGGGTTCTTTTGCTACAAGGATTCGACATCGAGGTTAAGGACAAGAGAGGCATAGAGCACAGAGTCGCTGACCATCTCTCGCGGATGCGGATCGATGCAGACGTCCCTATTGATGATCAACTACCTGAGGAAGCCATTTACTTCGTTGAAATTGGGTTTCAGACGAATCTCGCAGAAAATCAACAATTTTCACGAGTTGCAGGTTCCGGTATCGATCGATACACTTCTGGTATCGGTCGATACCCTGGCGATTCCGAGCCTATTTTGCTTGTTGATTGTCTTGTAGCTTCTGAAGATCATCTCGTCGCTGCAACTGATTATGGTGATTCATGGTATGCTGATATTGCCAACTACCTCGCCGCAGATGCAGAGCCAAAACACCTCAAGAAGTATAACAAGAAGAAGTTCATGCGTGACATAAGGAGATTCTTTTGGGATGAACCTTACCTGTACAAGCATTGTTCTGATGGTATCTACAGGAGATGCATTGCTGAATCAGAAGTTCCTGGTGTTTTGTTTTATTGCCATGGCTGAAGCAAAGTCACTTTGCCACTTTCAAGACAGTGTCCAAGGCTCTTCAAGCAGGCTTCTGGTGGCCTACCATGTTTAAGGATGCTCACGCCTTCGTTTCACAGTGTGATGCTTGTTAGAGGAGAGGGAAAATCAGTAAGAGACATGAGATGCCACAGAATTTCATCCTTGAGGTTGAAGTTTTCGATTGCTGGGGCATCGACTTTATGGGTCCCTTTCCATCGTCACACAAGAAAAGATACATCCTGGTTGCTGTGGACTATGTGTCCAAATGGGTGGAAGCGATAGCTAGTGAGAAAAACGACTCTGCGGTGGTTCTTAAGCTGTTTAAGACCATCATTTTTCCTCGCTTTGGAGTACCTCGAATTGTGATAAGTGATGGTGGCTCTCACTTTATCAACAAAATTTTCGAGAGGTTGCTGAAGAAGTACGGTGTGAACCATCGTGTAGCTACTCCATATCACCTCAGACGAGTGGGCAAATCGAGGTCTCCAACAGGCAGATCAAGGAGATTCCGGAGAAGACAGTGAATGCTTCTAGGAAGGATTGGTCTACAAAGTTAGATGATGCGCTATGGGCATACATGACTGCTTTCAAGACACCGCTGGGTACTACACCATTCCACTTGCTGTATGGGAAAGCATGTCACCTTCCAGTGGAGATTGAGCACAAGACTGCATGGGCGACCATTCCACTTGCTGTATGGGAAAGCATGTCACCTTCCAGTGGAGATTGAGCACAAGACTGCATTCTACTCGAGAGGGAATGATCACACAAAGGATTGGAAGCGAGGCTAGGATTCTCCTATGATGCCATTATTTGCCTACATCCTTTGATACATTGAGAGGGAAGAACCGGGGATTCGGTGGCAAACTCCATCAATACTCGCGTTTCAGACCTTGATATGTATATGCAAGTTCTAAAAAAATAATAAGAGAACATAATAAGAAATAAGTCTGGGGGAGAGAAATAAAACAAAAAAGTGTGAAAAAGGGTGGTTCCTTGTCATGATATCGTTTGGTAAAGAATCTAGAAGGTTCTTGAACATTAGCTGCAGCGATGAAATTGGCGATGAAGGTTTTACTTGAACAATGCTGCAAGATAATGTGTGGAGTCTGGAAAAGCTGCGAATGTCTACGGAGAAGTACATGGTGGTTAGATCAAAAGCTGGTCAGGTGACATTTGGGTACTTGGAAAGAGGGTCATTTCGATGGTTCGTGAACAGGTGAGTCTCTACGTTTTCAAACCTCTTTCTCTGGTTTATTCTTTTACTTGCTTGAGGGCAAGCAAAGGTAAGTCTGGGGGAGTTGATATATCATGGTTTTTACCCTATTTAAGCCATGATATAAGTCCTTTTTATAGAGTCTTTATATCATTTTGGAGTCTTTTAGAGTCTTTTACAGGTCATAGCATGTTGGGAGCTTTATGGAGCACTTGGAGCAGAACAGAAGTTCGTGTTGCTGAGAACCCGATATGAAGCCTTGGTATCGATCGATACTGGCTAGTATCGATCGATACCCATCGCAGCAAGACACGACCCGCGAGTTTTCCAAGATTTGAAGAATTGCAAAAGTGCCAAGAAGTCTTTAATATTTACAAGAAGACCCCAATTCGTGTTTTAGGTTATTTAATAGGATTTTCAGCCACTTTGTTGGCTACGCTTATTTTATTCTGAATTTGAGAGAGATCTTTTGAGGGGAGACAAATCTGATACTTTGTTCGTCTGAGAGAAGATTTCGAACCCTTGTTACTCTTTCTTATTATTTATTTGAGTATTTATTCAGTCATGTTTGTTGTTTCAATCTCCATGTCTGAGTAGATCACCTGTTAGGTTTGGGGTTTTCTCATAGGGATTTCTTTGAATGCTAGGTTGATTAGTTTCTTAGGGTTCACAATCTGAATTAGTTCTTCACCTTAGGTTGTTCTCAAAGCTAATTCTGGATTGATCACCTAGAACTAAGATCTTAGGATAATTGATTAGGCACGAGAGTGCGGTTAATTACTTGATAGATCTAGGGTGAGCAAATTGATTAATCACAAAGAGATTTGGTTTAATTGATTTGTGAAGGAGTCGAACTTGATATTAAAGCTGATTTAGATTTTAGGATTCGCAAAGAGATTTAGAATTCTTAGGATTTATGTTTAGATAGTTTTCGCAACGAGAGTTGGTTAGCTATATTTTAGTGATTTGAGTTCAAGAACAGCGCGTAATCTGAACCCTGATTTGCTAGTTTAATTGCATTCACTGATTTCCTAAGAAATACCCTGAACCTATCTTTCTCCAACTGAATTTACAACACTTTTACTTGCATACTTGTTTTCAATTACATCTTTTGATTTAGCGTAATTTGGATCTATATAATATATTGTGTGATAACTGAGTTCTTGTGTTCGACCCCTGATTTACTTCAGCAACTGCTTTAGTACTATTTAAGGTATTAATTTGAGCATATCAACCAGAGATGCATTCTGGAGGAGGATGAAAGGCATCTTGTATCATTGCCATAACTCGGAGTATAGAGGACATTTTGCTTCTTTCAAAACTATGACAAAGGTGCTTTATGCGAGGTTTTAGTGGCCTACTATGCTCAAGGATGCCCACGAGTATGTCTCCACATGTGACGCTTGCCAATGGAAAGGAAACATAAGCAAACATAATGAGATGCCTCAAAATTTTATCTTGGAGGTTAGAGTGTTTGATGTGTTGGGAATAGAATTCATGGGACCATTTCAATCATATTATGGTAACCAATACATCTTGGTGGCGGTTGACTTTTTCCAAAGTGATTGGAGGCTTTTGCAAGTCCCACAAAAGATGTTAAGGTGGTTCTCAAACTTTTCAAGACCATTATCTTCCCAAGGTTTGGAGTACCTAGAGTTGTGATAAGTGATGGGGTAAGTCATTTCATCAACAAGGTCTTGGAGAGCTTGGTAAAGAAGCATGGAGTTAGACACAAGGTTGCTACATCATATCATCCTTAAACTAATGGTCAAATTGAGGTTTCTAACCGTCAAATCAAAACTATCTTGGAGAAGACCATTGGGAGATCAAGGAAATATTGGTCAAAGAAGCTAGAAAATGTGTTATGGGCATACCGAACTACTTTCAAGACTCCCATAGGAATATTGAACTGCTTTCCATCTCATATGTGGGAAGTCTTGCCATCTCCCGCTAGAACTTGAGTAAAAATCCATTTGGGCTACAAGAACGATGAATTTTGACATCAAGACCGCAGCGAAAAAGCGTTTGATGCAATTGTGTGAGCTAGATGAAATCTGCAATGTAATATATGAGACCTCACAAATCACAAAATAAATGGCCAAAGCTTTCCATGACAAAAAGGATCATCAAGAGGGAGTTCAAAGAAGGAGATCAAGTGTTGTTGTTCAACTCAAGGTTGAAGATTTTTCCCAGGAAGTTGACGTCTAGATGGTTGGGTCTGTTCAATATCAAGGAGGTTCGACCATACCACGCGGTAGTGCTTTGGGCTTCATCGAGAGGATAGTTCACAGTTAATGGACAGAGAATCAATATACCTTTCTCCGACCCTCAACCCACCTAAACGGCGATGAACATTGTCAAGCTAGCGACGTAAAACAAGTGCACTTGGGAGACAATCCCATGGTATTCTTTGTAAATACTTTTATTTTCATTTTAAGTAATTTATTATGTTTTCACTAGATTTGATCTCATGAAGTCATGTGAGCTTCACATGTACGGTTTAAAAAGCGAAAAAGAGAAGAATGCGGAAAAAATGAAGCAATGTGGGTGAAGAGAATGCTCGGACTTGCTGCTGCAAGAGTCGAGTTTCATGAGCACTCTCTGTAGCAGCTAAGTGACCGTTCGTGCGTACCGCTGCAGCGAGCATCGTTAAAAAAAAATGATCCTTCTGGAAATGTCTCGTAGCGGTCAAGAGACCGCTCCCATTAACTGCTACCCAACGACTCAAGAAATCCAGAAATTGCTTGTAGCGGTCAAATGGCTGTTACTACTGAATGTTGCCAGCTTCCCCTTTCAAATGACCGCTCCCACCAACCACTCCCAGGAACAATGACATTTCCCGAGCAGCCCCTTCGCATGCTCCGCGCAAGGAAACCTCGCGCTACCACTGATTTCAACCGCCAAGAAAGTCTGATGCGACTAAAAATATTGATATAACAGTGTTTTTTACCCATTTTTAATTCATTTTTGAGCACTTTAATAAGTGTCTCACTCGGTTTTAAAGCATTTCATTACGTTTTCAGCATATTTGTAGTGTCAAGACTCTCTTCCGGTTATCAAGGCAAAAGCAAATACAAATTGGAGCAAAATCCCATTTTTGGAAAGATGTGAACTGTCAGAAGTTTGACACCAGATGAAAACCTTCTCACCGTCTGATCAAGCCAAATTTGGGACACACGATAGAGAGATCAACCACAGTTCACATGAAATTTGTTTGAGCACGATTCCAACGGTTCAATCTCAAGAAACATGAAGTTATTTAGACTCGTCAAGCTGTCAATATTATAAGCCAAGAAAATGAAAAAGCTCCTGGCCGTGACCCATAGGCTCCTGGAGAGCTTGATAAAGAAGCATAGAGTTAGGCACAAGGTTGCTACAACGTATCATACACAAACTAGTGGTCAAATTTAGGTTTCTAACTGTCAAATCAAAACTATCTTGGAGAAGACCGTTGGGAGATCAATGAAAGATTAGTCAAAGAAGCAATAAGATGCGTTATGGGCATACCGAACTGCTTCCAAGACTCTCATAGGAATACTGAACCGTTTTCCATCTCATCTAGGGAAAGTCTTGCCATCTCCCGCTAGAACTTGAGTACAAAGACAATTTGGACTACAATAACGATGAGTTTTGACATCAAGACCGCAGCGGAAAAGCAATTGATGCAGTTGTGTGAGCTTGATGAAATCCGCAATGCTGCATATGAGACCTCACAAATTACCAAAAAATGGTCCAAAGCTTTCCATGACAAAAAGATCATCAAGAGGAAGTTCAAAGAAGGTGATCAAGTGTTGTTGTTCAACTCAAGGTTGAAGGTTTTTCCCAGGAAGTTAACGTCTAGCTGGTTGGGTCTTTTCAAGATCAAAGAGGTTCCACCATACGAAGCAGCAGTGCTTTTTGATTCATAAAGAGGAGAGTTCATAGTTAATGGACAGCGAATCAAGATACCGCTCTCCGACCCTCTAGCTACCTTAACGGCGATTAACACCGTCAAGCTACCGAGGTAAAACAAGCGCATTTGGGAGAAAATCCCATGGTATTCTTTGTATATATTTTTCTTTTGTTTTTAAGTCATTTTAGTATGTTTCTCACTAGCTTTGATCTCAGGAAGTCATGTGAGGTTCACGGGTACGGTTTAAAAAGCGAAAAGAGAAGAATGCGGAAAAAATTAAGCAGTATGGGTCAAGAGACCGCTCGGGCTGGATGTTGCAAGAGTCAAGTACATGAGCACTCTCTGTAGCAGTTAAGTGATTGTTTTTTTGTAAAGCTGCAACAAGCCTCGTTAAAAAAAGAAAACAAGCATTCTGGAAATGTCTCGTAGCGGTCAAGTGACCGCTCCTATTAACAGCTACCCAATGTCTCAAGAAATCTGGAAATTGCTCGTAGCGGTCAAATGTTCGTTACTACGGACCGTTGCGAACTTCACCTTTCAAAAACCCAAAAATGTGTTCCATAATTTCTCCGTAGCAGTCAAGTGACCTCTCCCTCCAACCACTCCCAGGAACAATAACATCGCTCGAGCAATCCGGTCGCATGCTCCGCGCAAGGAAACCTCGTGCTAGCACTAATTTCAACCGCCAAGAAAGTCTGGAGCGACTCACCATACTGATATAACTGTGTTTTTTTACCCTTTTTCATTCGGTTTTCGAGCACTTTAATAAGTGTCTCACTCGGGTTTTAAGCATTTTATTACATTTTCAGCATATTTGTAGTGTCAATACTCTTTTCAGGTTATCAAGGCAAAAGCAAATACAAAATTGGAACAAAATCCCATTATTGGATAGATGCGGATCGTCAAAAGTTCGACACCAGATGAAAATCTTTTCACCGTCTGATCAACCCCAATTTTGGATACAATATAGAGGGATCAACCAACTTTCTCATGCAATTTGGTTGAGGACGATCCAACGGTTAAATCTCACGAACCATGAAATTTACTAAGCCTTGTCAAGCTGTTAAACGTAGAAGCTAAGAAGCAGAAAAAGCTCATGGCTGCGACCTAGAGGCTCGTGCCCGCGGCCAGCTCAGTTTCGTTCCGGATCAGGCCCGTTTGCAAGCCTGCCTAAAGTCCTATGCCTTTTTGGACAAGGAAATGCCTTATACGCCTTTTGAAGATTTCAATACATATATATATATATATATATATGTTAATTTTAGGTCTCTAAAAATGTGTGCAACCTTTAGTGCCTCCATTATATACAAATATCTTAGCACCAAACTTCTTTTGTTCTTTGTTTAGTGAGATAGAGATCTCTCTTGAACCCTTTTGTTTCTACTTTGATTTATTGATTATTTATTCATCCACTTTGTTTTTGCTTTGCCTAGTCATGTCCGAGTAGTTTAATAGTTAGGTTTAAAGGGTTTATCAAATGGGATTTCATGATTGATAAGGATAACAAGTATTAAACATATCTAGATTTCTAGAAGTTCTTTCTTTTAGGTTTGTTCTTATTGCATGGAGTTAGCGTTGTGAACTAGCTACTAATCTTAGGATTGATAAAGCCATGAATGTGCTGAATTTATTGACTGGAACTAGCTTAGGAGAGAAATTACTCTATAAGATATGAAAGCATACTTATAGGGCTTTGTGAACGTTAATGAACTTGAATCTATTGTGTGATATGCTGCGTAGCTACCAACGAAAGCTGAGTAGTTAATTTGTTAAAGAATAGGTGTTTAGCGCTGCGAAAGTAGGTTAAACACAATTCCATGTTCGAGTTTAGGGGACTTTGAGCTAGAATCGATTAGAGTTTTGTTATCTTGTTTGAATCAATATGAATCTCTGCGATATCCCTAAATACCCAACGCTTCGTTATCATAGTTTACATCGCTTTTATTTTTGCTTTGCTTGCATTTAGGAATCGTGACAACCACTCTCAAAATCATTTTGGACTTAGACTTCTCTTCTAACATCTTACACACTTTTGCAGACAGGCGTAGATTCTTTGTGGATCGACCCCTACGTCCTACAACGCACATATGTGCACTTGCAGACATTTAGGGTCTTACAACTTTAAAACCTTATGGTCTCGTTAAACGAGGCAGCATCACATACATACAAGGAAAAAGGCAATGAATACAACAAACCGAGCCATAAATCAAAGAGAAAGACGCAGGGTGAGGGCAATGCACCCGCGATTGAGCCCGTGTTTGAGCATCCACTTAACCTCCATAAAGAAATTGAGCGGACAACGCAAGAGAAAGCAGATTTCCAACGCTTGAAGCTAATTACAATATACCTGACACGATACATTAAAAGGTTGTTTCTCACTAAGATTGTGATGTACGAAGATGTCTCACGCATTGTGCATTTAATAGGGCTCACCAAATTTGCCAATAAGCGATCATAAACCTCTTTCCCATTCTCACAAGGGAGCTTTTTGCTACTGTGGATTTTGATTACAAGAACAAGAAGCGCCCGTTACCGGGCGATGGAACGCTGCATTTCAAGATCGAGGGAAGAGCGTATCAAGTGTCAATTGAGGAAATTTGCGAGATTCACGGGTTTCACAATGGGAGCTTGGTGAAGTTTCATGATCTCAAGAACATCCACGAGTTTTGGGACGTGATTGGACAAAGGAGCGCTAAAGGATGCCCAAAGATGTCTCTCATACGGAATATGTCAATCCGTTTCGTTGCAAAGTTCCTTGCAAACACAATTTTTGAAAGGAAATAGACGAGTTCTGTGAGGCTCAACGAGTTTTGCCTCCTTTACCAAGGGTTGAAGGCGGTCCTCAAGAATGAGGATGGGAGCTTTTTAGATGATCATTTGGGTGAAGATGTTAACCTCGGGTGCCTTTTCGCAAAGATGTTGGTAGAGCGACGGGTTTTATGAGGAAGACAACGAAACAACATCTTTTTATTGGTGGAATGCTCACACCACTTTTAGAGAAAGCGGGAATCATTCTCGAGTTCCAATATAACGAACCGAATAGGTTCTTCCTCGACCCCCGTACTTAGTCAATTGCCATTTCTTCAAGGAAACGAGAGATGAAACTGTCCACCTTGCCACGGAATGACATCGCACTCGTCATTGAGCAACATCTTTTTCACACATGAGGGAATAGACGAGAATGACACTTCGGGTCCACATCGTGAGCTAGGCGAAATCTCACCCACAGAGGAAAGCAATAAAAAGGAAGATCGCGAGCAAACATAATTGACGAACAGACCAAAGACGCCTCGGGAAAAGATCTTCTATGGGGCATAAAAGATTCAAGAAAATATCAACAAAGCCACCATTATTGAATTGAAATGGATCAAGTCCAAGCTTAGGATGATTCTGGGTTATGTTTATGACGAGGAGGAGCTCATCCGACGAGAGAAAGAACAAGCCGAGATTGACGGACAAGAGGCTCATATGGAAGAGACGGTTGACGAGGAAAAAGAGTAAGGTCAAGAAGAAGACAAAGCCGCGGAACACCACGATCATTATGCCTTAATCCCAACCTTCCCGCAATTCGACGAGCAAATAAGCCACTGATCCATCTTCTCCACAAATCTGCAACAAGACGTCGAGCTCTTCTTTCCATCATCCATGGAGCAAGGGGAACGAAGCTTCTCGCTCCCATGATACTCCAAGGTAACAATTCAACCTTTTGGTATATATATTTGTAGTTTTTGAATTTTTGGTGTCTTGCATTTGTCTTTTGTTTCCTCTCACGGGTTTATTTTTCACTAAGACGGTGAGAAGTAAATCAGGGGAGAGAGGACGTTTGCTAACTTTGCTTCAACTTGTAACATCTCTGGAAATACTTAGAAACTTCGTGCTTTGATATTATCACATCTCTAGAAAGAATTGATATATGACACAAAGTTTCCAAGTCTCTCAAGAGATGTTCAAGCAATATATTATGATTAACAAGGGTATCACATTGAGTGTGAAGCATAAATCCTTTGGGAGGCAATCATATCATTGTTCCCTTTGCATATGCATGCAATTCTATATACTTCCAAACTCAATCCTACAAATACAAATGAAACTACATGCTTTTCTTTTTGTGTTTTTTTAATTTTTTGGCTGTTTTCAATGCATAAACTTAATTACAATGTGATGAATGCAATGAATCATGAAAAGAAAACAAAACAACTCGAAGCAAGGTTAGCAAGAGGTCCCCTCCCCAGACTTACATTTCACCGTCTCTGTGAAAAACAAGCACGTGAGAGGAAACAAAAGTGAAATGCAAGACACCAAAAATTCGAAAAACTATAAAGATACATACAAAAAAGGTCGAATTGTTACCTTGGAGTATCATGGGAGCGAGGAGCTTGGTCCCCCTTTCTCCATGGATGATGGAAAGAAGGGATCGACTTCATGTTGGGAGTTTGTGGAGAATATGGATTCGAGGCCTCCTTGCTCGCCAGATTGCGATAAGGTCAAAATTGAGGCATAATAATCAAGGTGTTCTGCGGCCTGGTCTTCTCCTTGACCTTGCCCTTATTCCTCATCAACCATCTCTTCATAAGCTGATATGCTCAATTTAATACCCTAACAGTACTAAAGCAGTTGTTGTAGTCTAGCTAGGGGTCGAACACAAGGATCCACAGAAATCACTCAATAAATTATAGAATCAAGCTAAGCTAAGCAATTCAGGTTAAGCAGAAATCAGAAAGCAGTAAACGATTTGTAATCAATGGGGAAAAGATAGGTTCAGGGATATTTCTCAGGAAATCAATGAATGCAAATAAACTAACTAATCAGGGTTCAGGTTAAGCGCGGTTCTAGAACTCAAATCACTAATGCATAGTTAACCAACTGTCGTTGCGAAAACTATCTAAATCTAAACTTCAGAATCCCAAATTTCTTTGCAAATCCCTAAGAATAAATCAGCCTTAATTTCAAGTTTGATATGTTCACAAATCAATTAAACCAAATTTCTTTGCGAATAATCAATTTGCTCACCCTAGTTCTATCAGGTAATTAATTGCACTGTCGTGCCTAATCAATTATCCTAAGATCTAAGTTCTAGGTGATCAATCTAGAATTAGCT
>PKML01046878.1:208725-231039 GCA_002933935.1 Eutrema yunnanense | reverse complement strand
ATAAGAATTTACTTGCACTTTGTTTCTGTTTAAATTCGTTAAAAAAAAAAAAAAAAAAAAAAAAAAGGAGAACAAATTTAGTTTCAGATTTTTCTTGACTCAAATCGAACTTCTATTCTGATTTTTTTGCACTTTCTAAATTTATTTAGATCATTTACGTGCTTAAGTGTTGAGTCTATTCGGTTTCTTATTGTTTGAACTTTGTAGTTAAATCATTACCTGTTTTGGTTCAATCTTTGTTACCGTTTAAAAAAAGTTTGATACTTTTGTATTTAATCCTTTTAGGTAATATGGGAGAACGACCTGGAGACGATAATACCATCATGATGCAGATGTTGCAAGCCATTCAACAACAACTACAAACATTGGACCAAAGGTTGGGACAAGTCGAACAACCTCGAGCTAACAACCAAGCTAGACAACATCTTGGACCACACGCTAATGGTGAAGGTTTACACCGTGACCACGAGGCAGAAGGTGATCCACAACAGCCTCCTAGGAGGAGAAGAGGTCAAAGAAACCCGGTCGAAGAAGATGAAGAAGACAACTATCCAAGGCAAAGGACCATAGACATGAAGCTCAAAGCCCCTACCTTTGTGGGACGTGTAGATCCTGAAGCATACTTGGAATGGGAGCAAAGAATGGAGCACATCTTCGCCTACTACGACTACAACGAGCAAAAGAGGCTAGCCTTAGCCGTAGCTCAACTCACGGATCACGCCCTTTCTTGGTGGGATCGTGAGGTTTCCGATCGAAGGAGGAGTCAAGCACCTCAAGTAGGTACGTGGAGAGAGATGAGGCAACTCATGAAGGCAAGATACGTGCCCGCCTACTATCACCGGGACCTTCAAAAGAAGTTCCGAAAGCTCACACAAGGAACTAGGAGTGTGGAGGAGTATTTCGAAGAATTTGAGCATCTCAGGAACCGTCTAGAACTTGATGAGGATGCTGAAACCCTCATGTCTCAGTTCTTAGATGGGTTGAACGAGAGGCTTAGCCGTAAAGTGGAGAGACTTCCATACCACGACTTGAAGGACATCTTGCACCACGCAATTCAAGCAGAACAACACCTCAAGAATAAGTCTACTACCACCAACCGAGCTAAGAGTAACCAACCTTGGGATCCGACTCGCTCTAAACAACAACCTTACCAACCCTTTCATCCCAAGCCCGCCGATCAAGGCAAAACCGTAACCATCGACTCACGGTTCAAACCTAAGGCACCCGAACCTGTACAAGGTAAGTCTTCTAACCCTAACACTTCAAGAACGCGTGACATTACTTGCTTTAAGTGTCAAGGCAGGGGACACATGGCTAGAGAATGCCCGAACCAACGATTGATGATCATCACGGCCACGGGAGAGTACGAGTCACAAGATGAGGACGAAGTTGAAATAAATGAAGTAGATTCGGAAGGAGTTGATTGTGAACCAGAATATGGAGAATCTCTTGTCATAAGGCGTGCCTTGAACCTCACAGTTCATCCCGATGAGACAGCCCAAAGGGAGAACATCTTTCATACTAGATGTACCGTCCGTAGCAAGGTATGTAATCTCATTATTGATGGATGTTCGTGTACCAATGTTGCAAGTGACTATATGGTCACAAAACTCAGTCTCGGAAGGACTAAACATCCTCATCCATTTAAGCTAAGATGGCTTAATGATAAGACTGAGTTGAGAATCACAGATCAAGTACTAGTACCATTCAATGTGGGAAAGTACTCGGATCAAGTCTTGTGTGACGTGGTTCCAATGCAAGCTTGCCATCTTCTTCTTGGTAGACCTTGGCAGTTTGATAAGGACACCATTCATCAAGGGCGTAGCAACATGTACTCTTTTGTCCATGACAAAAAGAAATATAATTTAACGCCTCTTACGCCACCACAAGTGCATGAAATTCAAATGAAAATGCTCAAAGAGAAGGAAACTTCTACCAAGAGTAACTTGCTAATCAAGCCTAGTCTTATCACTAAGGCAATCACTTGTAAAGAACCGGTATTACTCATGATCTTTAAGGAAGCTTTGAGTGTAGGTTCTAGCGCATTGGAGCAACAACTTCCCACAGAAGTTATGGATCTTTTGGACCGATTTGGTGAAACATTTCCAGATGAGATACCCCCTGGTCTACCTCCCATAAGAGGAATTGAGCATCAAATAGATTTTGTTCCCGGTGCATCCTTGCCTAACCGAGCCGCTTACCGAGTTATTCCGGAAGAAGCTAAGGAGTTAGAAAAGCAAGTGAGGGAACTCATGGACAAAGGACATGTACGTGAGAGCCTTAGTCCGTGTGCTGTACCCGTCCTTTTGGTGCCAAAGAAGGATGGAACTTGGCGGATGTGTGTAGATTGTCGAGCTATCAACAATATAACCATTAAATACCGATATCCGATTCCAAGGTTAGATGATATGCTTGATGAGCTTTCTGGTTCTAATGTGTTTTCTAAGATTGATCTTAGGAGTGGGTATCATCAAGTAAGGATGAAAGAAGGTGATGAGTGGAAAACGGCTTTCAAGACCAAGCAAGGTCTATACGAGTGGTTAGTTATGCCATTCGGACTCACCAATGCACCTAGCACCTTCATGAGGCTTATGAACCAAGTTCTAAGGCCTTACATAAGTAAGTTTGTAGTGGTATACTTTGATGATATACTCATTTATAGCCCTACGTTTGCGGAACACATCGATCATTTAGAACAAGTGCTTAAAACACTTCAAAGGGAAGGTCTTTATGCCAACCTCAAGAAGTGCACCTTTTGTACTAATGAGCTTGTGTTTTTAGGATTTATTGTGAGTTCACAGGGTCTGAGAGTTGATCAAGAAAAGATCAAGGCTATCCAAGAATGGTCGACACCAACGAGCATTAGCCAAGTAAGGAGCTTCCACGGATTGGCGAGCTTTTATAGGAGATTTGTGAAGGACTTTAGCACCCTTGCTGCACCTCTCACGGCTGTCATCAAGAAGGATGTGGGATTCAAGTGGGAAGAAGCTCAAGAACAGGCTTTTAACAGCCTCAAGGATCGATTAACTAATGCTCCGGTTTTAATTTTACCCGATTTTACTAAAACGTTTGAAATTGAGTGTGATGCATCAGGTTTAGGGATTGGAGCTGTTCTTACTCAAGGTGGCAAACCAGTAGCCTATTTCAGTGAGAAACTCAATGGTGCCACCCTCAACTACCCTACATATCTCCTAGCAAAGGAATGCGTGATCCACACGGATCATGAGACTTTAAAACATCTTAGGGGACAAACTAATCTCAAGAAAAGGCATGCCAAATTGCTGGAGTTCATAGAAACATTCCCTTACATCATCAAATACAAGAAGGGAAAAGATAATGTGGTAGCCGATGCACTTTCAAGACGACATGCGCTCATTACTACCATGGATGCAAAGGTTCTTGGTTTTGAAATGATTATCCCTTTGTATGAAGCTGACCCTGATTTTGCAGATAGTTACAAGGACCCTAGAAAAGGAATTTATGCTTCTTACTACATTCACAATGGCTATCTCTTCAAAGACAAGCGACTTTGCATTCCGCAATGTTCACTACGGGAGCTTATTGTCCGAGAAGCACATGGTGGTGGGCTAATGGGACATTTTGGCGTGGATAAGACTCTTGCCATGCTTAAAGAGCATTTCTTTTGGCCACACCTCAAGAAATCAGTGGAAACTTTCTGTGCAAGGTGTATCACTTGCAAGAAAGCCAAGTCTAGGGTTCAACCCCACGGTTTGTATCTTCCTTTACCCGTTCCTACTTCACCATGGATTGACTTGTCTATGGATTTTGTGCTAGGTTTGCCTAAGATCAGGCACAAGATAAGGCAATCAGATGTGAAATCAAACTTGACTTCCTTGCATAACAGGGCAGTGAGTGGACTTGCAAGCTTAGAGAAGTTCTTGATGAACCTCCTGTAAAACCCAGCATGACCAAGGAAGCTTCGTATTTCAGGAACAGATCGTGGAGGTTGCAAGCTTGTCATGACCTGAATCTTAGCCTTGTCGACTTCGATCCCTGCTGTAAAATCCCTATAAATAACCTAAGTCACGTTTTGGGGCTTCTTGTAATTATTAAAGACTTCTGGACCAAATTGCAATTCTTCAACTCTTCATTAAAGTCGCGGGTTGTGTCTGCCTCAATGAGTGTCGATCGATACCAGGGGGTATCGATCGATGCTCGACGTGAAATCGGGTACTCAGCAATACGAACTTCAGTTTTGCTCCAAAATGCTCCAGAAAGCTCCAATATCTCCAATTAGTCTCCAAACGTGCTAAAACCTGTATAAGACTCTAAAATACTACGAAATAGCAGAAAGACTCTATAAACGGACTTATATCATGGCCTAAAATGGATAAAAACCATGATATATCACATTCGTTTCGAGGCGGTTGATCACATATAACATCATAGTGGTGCATGAGCTTGTACATGGCCTCCGCACCAACATAATAGTAGCAGAAAACTGAGTTGAGGGGCCATCAAATTGGACATGTCGAAAGCATACTACAAAGTTGAGTGGTCTTTCCTCGAAGTGTTAATGGAAAAGATGGGATTCGGTAGGGATTGGATACGATGGGTGATGTCTTGTGTGAGCACAATGACCTACACGGTTCTGTTGAATGGATGTAACCATGGCTTCATTAAACCAGGGCGTGGAATTCAGCAAGGTGATCATCTCTCTCCATTCTTATTCATATTATGCACATAACCCTTGGCACATTCCTTAAATCATGCCAAAGCTTCAGGGAGATTATTAGAAGTCAGCTAGCAACAAATGGACCCTCTGTCCGTCATTTACTATTTGCCGACGATAGTCTCCTTCTTTGCCAAGCTACGGCTGAAGAAAGTACGTAAATTATATGTTGTCTAAATCTATATGGATAAAATTCAGGCAAATTCATCAACAACTCGAAGTCATCGATCATATTTGGGGCAAAAGTAATTTATTTAGAAAAAAATGCAGTGAATGAAAGTATCAGCAATCGAAAAAGAAGGAGGTGAAGGATCGTACTTAGAACCAAGTGTCATTAACTCAATTAGAAAAGTACTCTAGGCAAAGCCTAAAGGTCACAGGATCGAGTGATGTTTGGGACGGAACTAATATTACATGTTGGGGTTCTGGGTCTGGGGGACTACGGATTTCAGCCCAGAACCTTATGGTAATAAAAAAAAAAAAAGGATCGTACTTAGGATTACCGGAGTGCTTTAGTGGTTCAAAGAGGAAGCTCCAAAATTTCATACATGAAAAATGTAACATCCATATCCCGGGCCTCCGAAGAAACCGGGAAACTCATGCATGTTAGGTCAGCAGTCTAAACCGTGAGGGTTAAGTCGCCCGGTTTGGTCCCTTATTGAACGCCACATGATCGCCAGAAAAATGCACAAGTCACAAGAACAATATATTGACGTCTGGTCTGATAGATCTTCTTATCTTTTCTTTTTTGTGGCTGGAGACCAAGGCCTTTGACACGGAAAACTGCTCGTAAGAGGGTTACATGTCCTTCTAAGATCAGCATTAAGTTATTCCCTTGGATATGTGGCCAAGTAAGGGTTGTCGAAAGAGATTGGCCATTTGGGTGTGGTCCGGACCAGACCATGTCAGATTTCCTGGGATCACCATACCGTAAGGTAACGCCAATTTTGAGTAAAAGGTCCATGGTTGCAGAGAAACCATCTTGTGTGTTTGAGTGGGTTCCGACCTGTTCTACACATCCAATGGTTCAAGAGGAAAGGCTCCGCAAGCGTCAACGGAGTTCGTCAGGTCCTAAAACGCCAGACGTAACTCCATCCAACGTTAGCTGGGGGCTAGGCTGGGCGAGGCAGAGAGACCAAACGTTATAGGAATGCCACCAGGCATTCGTGCGCGACATGGAGCTCAACGACCAACCCAGGATTGATGAAGAGATGGCAATGATCTTCTTCTGTGGACTTCGATGCGATATTCAGCTTAGATTTTTCGAAATGGGACTTCACCGTGGTGACCGAGTGAACATCTTTTTACGCAATGCTCGTCTAGCAGAGGAATCGCTCAACCAAGTGTCTCATCTCGTTTCGTCTGATAGTGAAGTGGAGACTGACCTGTCGGAAGCTTCTGAGGACGATTAGGAGAAATTGTTTTCATATGAGTAGAACTTAGAAGTTTTCAATTCATGTTGCATTAGGAGCGTCTGAATCATCTCGTCCGTCAGCTCAAATCGATCGGGGTGCCATCGGGAATTCCCGACCGTCTTTAGCTTGTCGGAAATTCGGTCGGGAATCGGGGTGTTTTCATGTAGTGTAGCCAAAGAAACATGGGAGCTTTCATCGATTCCACTCCCTGAGGCGGGCTTCTCGCAAAACTCTGTTCTGCTGAATCTTGATCGTCTGTTAAGTTGTAGTAAGAACACATTGTTAGCTTCAAATGTACGCCTAGCCTTCCCTTGGAAATCCACAAATGCTATTGTATTTAAGAATAAACGATTTGATCATCACTTAACCCTACAAAAGGCGTAGGAAGAAGAAGAAAGCTGGTTGGCTATTGATATATCAAGGTTTTTACCTATTTTAGGCCATGATATAAGTCCGTTTTATAGAGTCTTTCTGCTATTTCGTAGTATTTTAGAGTCTTTTACATGTTTTAGCACGTTTGGAGACTAATTGGAGATATTGGAGCATTCTGGAGCATTTTGGAGCAAAACTGAAGTTCGTGTTGCTGAGTACCTGATTTCACGTCGAGCATCGATCGATACCCCCTGGTATCGATCGACACTCATCGAGGCAGACACAACCCGCGACTTTAATGAAGAGTTGAAGAATTGCAACTTGGTCCAGAAGTCTTTAATAATTACAAGAAGCCCCAAAACGTGACTTAGGTTATTTATAGGGATTTTACAGCCACTTTGTTGGCTACGCTTTATTTTATTCTGAATTTGTGAGAGAGCTTTCCAGGCGAGACAAGTCTGAAACTCTGTTCGTCGAGAGAAGATTTCGAACCCTTTTATTACTCTTTCTTATTTTCTATTAAGTATTTATTCAAACATGTTTATTGATTCAATTTCCATGTCTGAGTAGATCTCTTATTAGGTTTAGGGATTCTCATAAGGGATTTCTTTGAATGCTAGGTTGATTAGTTATTTAGGGTTCACAATCTAAATTAGTTCTTCACCTTAGGTTGTTCTCAAAGCTAATTCTAGATTGATCACCTAGAAATTAGATCTTAGGATAATTAATTAGGCACGACAGTGCGATTGATTACCTGATAGAACTTAGGGTGAGCAAATTGATTACTCGTAAAGAGATTTGGTTTAATTGATTTGTGAACATATCAAACCTGAACATTAAAGCTGATTTATTATTAGGAATTTGCAAAAAGATTTGGGATTCTGAGGTTTAGATTTAGATAATTCTCGCAACGACAGTTGGTTAATTATAGCTTAGTGATTTGAGTTCAACAACAGCGCTAAATCTGAACCCTGATTAGTTAGTTTATTTTGCATTCATTGATTTCCTGAGAAATATCCCTGAACCTAATCTTTCTCCAATTGAATTACAACTCGTTTACTGCCTACTGCTTTTATTTAAATTGAACTGCTTAGCTTGATTAGATACTATATAATCTATTGCGTGATTTCTGTGAGTTTTTGTGTTCGACCCCTACTATTGCTGCAACAACTGCTTAGTACTTTTAGGGTATTAATTTGAGCATATCAAATTTGGCGCAGTTGCCGGGGACTCAATTTCGCCATTAGATTTTAGTTGTCGAGTTTCGACTAAGTCCGTCAGTATCGATCGATACTATATAGTATCGGTCGATACTCGTCGTTTTACTTTTGTTGATATCGATCGACACCACTTGGTATCGATCGATACTCATCACGATTTTGTTACTTACGTTCTTGATTTTTGTGTTCCAGGTGCATGCCTAATCGCGAAACCAGAAGAAACAATAACACTCCACTAGTTAATCTATCGTTAGAGAACCTAGCACGTTTAGAACGCACAGACAGAAAGACAAAGCAAACATCAGAGATGAACAACCCAGTGGTTTTGAGAGCTGATGAAGCTGGAGTCTTGAGAGACCAAGAAGGTCGAGTGTGCAATGAAGGAGGGCAGCGACTTGATGAGGCTGGAAATGTCATTGCCCCTCCTGATGTTGTTGATCAGATTGTCGCGCCAGCTGCGCAGGCCAAAGTTGGGAATGCTGGAGCTGATCGAGGTAGAACACTTGGTGAGCATAACCGACCTGATCAGTTCTTTGCCAATCGAGCTGCGATTCGCATTCCAACTTTTCAGAGGAATGATTTCGAGCTGAAGCCAGCATATTACGCTTTTGTGAGTCAGAACCCCTTCCATGGCCTACCTCATGAGCATCCCATGGATCATATCGAAAGGTTCCAGGATTTGGTCACTGGCATGAAGTACAATGGAGTGCCCAACGTGTTCCTTTTCAGCAAGCTCTTCCCGTACTCTCTTGGTGGAGATGCTGCTTATTGGCTGAAGCAGTTAGCTCCTGATTCGCTGACTACATGGGATGAGACGAGGAATGCGTTCCTAATCAATTTCTCTGATGATGCTAGATCTAAAGAGCTGAGGAACAAAATCTCCCAATTCTCTCAGGGTCCAACAGAAGCATTCAAGGCTGCTTGGATTCGCTTCAAGTCTTATCAGAGAGACTGTCCGCACCATGGGTTCACTCAGGTGCAGCTGTTGGGCACTTTCTACAGAGGGGTTGATTGGAGGTACCAGATGGGTATGGATGCTGCGAGTAATGGGAACTTCTTCACCAGATATCATGATGATGCGGTCGTGCTGATTGAGAACTTGGCGTCTAGTAATAGCACCAAGAATGCTGATTTCGAGCGAAAGAAACTAGCCGGAGGAGTTGATGGATCGCAGATTGCTGATGTGAAGGCCAAGCTGGATTTCCTGATTGGGAAGTCAAAGAAATATGTGCACTTTGCTGATGAAGTCGCTAATGTGGAAGAAGAAGAGGAGAATGTTAACTACGTTGGTGGTTCTGGTTTTCAGGGTCAGCGATTTGGGAACAACAACAACCGCAACTTCAACAACAACAATCAGCAAGGTGGGTACAAGTTTGAGGGGAACCAATCTGGTTTCGGAGCGAAGCAGTTTACTCAGAAACCACTTCAGAGCAGCGATTTTGCCCGAAATTATGGGAATTCTTCATACCAACCCATCTCCCCAAAAACCATGGAGAACAAGATGGAATCCATGATGGAACAGATCCTTCAGGGACAGCAGAAGTTGCAGGGAGATTTCAATGGGAAGTTTGACTCTCGGTACATCGATCTGAATGGCAAAATCGAAGCCATCATTCTTAGCCAGAGGAAGCTGGAAACTCAGGTCACTCAAACAGCAGCAGCTATAAAGAGGCAAGAAGGATTTCTACCCGGAAAAACTGAGAATCCAAGAGCACACATCAATGCCATCACCTTGAGGAGTGGAAAAGAGGTGCTTACAGGAGTGAAGAACAGCCCGATTGCTGGAAATCACATCGATTTTGCTGGAGAGGGCGATTGGGATTCTGAAAATCCCCAGGTATCGATCGATACCAGCCAGTGTCGATCGACACCAGTCCAGACATCTGCCCGACTGAATCCAAAAACAAGTGTATTGATCGATACCCCTCAAGTATCGATCGATCCTGAGACATAGCAAGAGGAGGAGCCCGAGATTGTCAAGGAGAGGGTGTATAAACCCAAGGTGCCCTATCCTATACTTCCTAAGCTGACAAAGAAACAATGGGAGGATGCCAGATGCAAGGCTATGCTGGATAAGTTGGTTGTGGAGCTTCCATTTGTTGATGCTATCAAGACTTCTCCAGCTTTCAGGAGATACGTGAAGAAGATGGTCTCTAGCAACGTGAACCTGGAGGAAGGTGTCATGATGATCACAGCTGAGTGCAGTGCGATCTTACTCAACAAAATTCCAAAGAAACTACCAGACCCAGGGAGCTTTGTTTTGGACTGCACTATCTTCACGGAGAGGTTTTAGCGAGCTCTCTGCGATATTGGGTCGTGTGTGAACCTTATGCCACACTCAGTTGCCAAGCGAATGGGGATGACAGATTTCCAATCTACAAGGATTTCGCTGGTACTTGCTGATCGCTCAGTGCGACTTCCAGATGGACTACTCGAAAATGTCCCAATCAAGATTGGGAATTACTTGATCCCAACAGATTTCATCGTCCTGAAGTAAGATGCTGAGCCTAAGGATCCCCTTATCCTTGGCAGACCATTCCTTGCATATGCTGGAGCCTTGATTGACTGCAGGAATGGAAAGATAGCTCTCAACATCGGTGACTTGGGGATGTCCTTTGACATGGAGAAGATGATGAAAAGGCCAACTGATATATCATGGTTTTTACCCGTTTTAGGCCATGATATAAGTCTGTTTTATCGAGTCTTTATTCTATTTTAGAGTCTTTTAGAGTCTTTTACAGGTTTTAGCACATTTGGAGCATTATTGGAAATATTGGAGTTTTATGGAGCATTCTGGAGCGAAACTGAAGTCTGGTGACTAAATGCCCAATCGAAGCGTCAAGCATCGATCGATAACCCCTGGTATCAATCGATACCCATCGTAGCAGATTTCAAGTCGCGACTTAATGAAGATTTGAAGAATTGCATAACTTGCCCAGAAGACTTTGATATTTACAAGAAGGCCCCAACTCGTGTTTTAGGTTATATATAGGGATTTTACAGCCACTTTGTTGGCAAGGCTTTATTATTCTACGCTTTATCTTACTTTGGTTTTAGAGAGACAAGTCTGAATCTTCCTTCGTCCGAGATCAGATCTCAAAACATCTTGTTACTATCTATTTTATTGATGATTTATTCAGTTATGTAGATTGTTTCATTCTCCATGTCTAAGTAGATCCACTTTAGGTTCAGGGTTCTCATAAGGGTTATCTTTGAATGCAAGATTGATTATCTGTTTAGGATTCACCATCTGAATTAGTTCTTCGCCTTAGGTTGTGTTCAAAGCTAATTCTAGGTTGACGAATCTGGAACATAGATCTTAAGATAATTGATTAGGCACGACAGTGCGATTAATTACCTGATAGAACCTTAGGTGTGCAAATTGATTATTCGCAAAGAGATTTGGTTTAATTGATTTGTGAACATATCAAACTCGGTATTAAAGCTGATTTAGACTTTAGGATTCTCAAAGAGATTTGGAATTTCTAGGATTTAGATTTAGATAATTCTCGCAACGACAGTTGGTTAATTATACCTTAGTGATTTGAGTTCAAGAACTGCACCAAATTTGAATCATGTTAGTTAGTTTATCTGCATTCATTGATTCCCTGAGAAATACCCTGAGCCTAGCATTTCTCCAATTGAATTACAACACTTTTAATTTCTGCACTGTTTTCAATTACATCTAAATTGCTTAGCTTAATTCTCACATATATAGTCTATTTTGTGTTTCCGTGAGTCCTTGTGTTCGACCCCTAGCTATACTACGACAACTGCTTTAGTATCTTTTAGGGTATTAATTTGAGCATATCAAAATTGGCGCCGTTGCCGGGGACTCAATTCGCCATTAGATTACGTTTGAGAGTTTTGACTAAGCTTGTCGGTATCGATCGATACTACCTAGTATCGGTCGACACCAAACGCTTTTTTTTGTTGATATCGATCGACACCACTTGGTATCGATCGATACTCAACGTGTTTTTGTTACTTACATTCTTTTCCTAGTGTGTTTCAGGTGTGAATTTGGAACGTGCAAACAGGAAAGCAAAGAAGCCAGCAGCGATGAACAACACGATGATTCTGATTCAGGATGCTGCTGGAGCTCTGAGAGACCAAGAGGGTCAGCTGTGCAACGAAAGAGGACAACGTCTGGATGGAGAAGGGAACGTCGTTTCACCTGCTCCTGTTGTCGCTGGAAATATCATTGCCCCTGCAATTGCTGCGAATGCAAGGAACGCTGTGGCTGCTCGCGGCAGAACGATTGGTGAATACAACAGACCTGATCAATTCTATGCCAATCGGTCAGCAATTCGCCCTCCTGCTTTTCAAAGGGATAACTTTGAGCTGAAACCTGCATACTTCTCTCTTGTGGGTCAGCATCTTTTTCATGGTTTTCCTAATGAACATCCTATGGATCACCTTGAGAGGTTCGAGGACTTGGTCACTAGCATCAAAAGCAATGGAGTGTCTTACAATTACCTTTTCTGCAAGCTGTTCCCATACTCACTTGGTGGAGAAGCGACTTACTGGCTGAAGCAATTACCTACTGGGTCGCTGACTTCTTGGGAAGAAACGAAGAAAGCTTTCCTGAACAATTTCTTCGATGATGCGAGAGTCGATGAGCTCAGGAACAAGATCTCTCAGTTTTCTCAAGGACCGACTGAGGCATTCAAGGCTACTTGGATTCGTTTCAAATCATATCAGAGAGATTGTCCGTACCATGGGTTTAGCCAAGTTCAGTTGTTGGGTACGTTCTACAGGGGAATCGACTGGAGGTATCAGATGACTCTAGATGCTGCGAGCAATGGAAATTTCTATACGAGATATCCTGACGATGCCTATGTACTTATTGAAAACTTGGTTTCTAGCAATAGTATCAAGCATGCAGACATGGAGCGCAAGAAGCAAGCTAGTAACTTGGATTGCAATCAAATTGCTGAGGTTAATGCTAAGTTAGATCTCTTGATGGACAAGCAGCAGAAGGCTGTTTGATTTGCTGGAAAATATGGCGTGGAGTTTGTTAACCACATTGATGGAGATGGATTTCAAGATCACAGGTATCAACGCCCACCCCCACCAACCAGGCCTTCTGAGAGCAAATTTGAATCCATGCTTGAACAGCTTCTTCAAGGACAGTAGAAGATGACCCTAAGCCTCACTGGGAAGATGGACGATATGTACACAGATCTGAATGGGAAGATTGAGTCTCTCACTATTCGTCAGAGTGTGCTGGACACTCAAATAGCAGAGATTTTCGTCAAACTAGCCAAGGATGACAAAGGGGTTTCAGCAAAACACAAGGTATCGACCGACACCAGAGAGCATCGATCGACACCCGTCAAAATCCTCTCTAGACACGAGTCAGAACCCCGAGCGTCGATCGATACCCTGCCTGGTATCGATCGACGCCAGTCACAGACCGAGCTAAAGATTCTGAAGAAACCAGAAATGATTGAGGAACGTGTTTGCGCGCCGAAGTTACCATACCCTGAACTTCCTAAACAACTCATCACGGCCAGAGGCACACCACTACCGTTGAGGCAGTTGACCAAGAGGGAAGACCCAGGAATATTCTCTGTTCCATGTTCCATCTCTGGAGTTGAATTCAGAGAATCTCTCGTTGACTCCGGGGCTAGCGTCAATGTCATGTCAAAGGCAATTGCAAGGAGTTTGGGAGCTGATATTCGACCGCCCATTTCACTATCACATTCGCAAATTGTTCCACTTCACTTCCATATGGTACAATCCCTGATTTGTTGGTTAAAGTAGGAGACTGTCTGGTTCCTGCTGACTTTCATGTTATGGAGATGAGTGCACAATCTCGCACGCAGATGATTCTTGGACGACCATTCATGGCTACGGTTGGTGCTATTATGGACACTCCCAGAAATCAAATCTCATTCTCCTACATTGACAAAGAGGTGTACTACAAAGCTATCCCTAGAGGAACTCCCGCACGTGTCTCTTGCATCGACGTTGTTACAGATGAGACGTTGGTAATTGATCTTTTGGAAGAACCTCCTGACGAGCCAACAGTCACAGACCGTCTAGATAGTTCCTCTGTCACCACCAAGGAGGACGTCAAAACATCTAGGGCAAAGAAGAAAGTGAAGAACGAAGGAGTGAAGGATGCTGCTTCTATGACTTTAATCCCTCAGAAATGTAATGGGGATTCGATCGAATACAAGGTGAAGTGCAAAGGAACCTCGAAACCATTCTCTAAGGCTAGAGTTCTCCTTACTTCAGAGCTGAAAGAGAAGGGAAAAGATTTTGTGGAAGGCATGATGAGCAGAACTCTGAAGCTGGCGATGTCAGAATGTGGAGCTTGTTTTGGAGTCAGCTCTCAATACGCTCCCGACTGATCGTCCGTACAGTCAAGCTCGTGACGTAAAACAAGCGCTCGGTGGGAGGCAACCCACTGGTAAGTCTGTACATAAGTCTTTTATTTTTGTTTTTATTTTTGGTTTTGTGTCTTGTGTCAAACGTGAAGCAGATTTCCACGAAGAGTGTCGATCGATAACTTCCAGTATCGATCGATACCATGTGTTGTAAAAGGAGCTTCATTCTTCATACGTGTCGATCGACACCATCCGGTGTCGACCAAAAGCGACAAGTATCGATCGATACCCCTTGGTATCGATCGATACTAAACGGCCAGGTAAGTTTCCTTAAAACCCTACGGGTTTCTCTTTCTCCTCTTTCCTCCATCGATCGACACCGCCTCCTATTCTCTCTCAAATCGCAACTTTCACGTTTCTTCACCGATTTTGGTGATTTAAGCACCTAGATTCATTGGATTTTCATCCTCTATCCATTTCTCACACTTAATTCACAATCCAGCAAAGGTATGATCTCTAAATTCAGTGTTTATTGTCCGATTTTTGGGTTTAAGGTTTGTGAGATTCCACTCTTTACAACTTGTTTTTATCGATGCATGTCGTTTGCTGAGTTGCTCTAGGGAAGTTTCGAACCTACCTTTGCTTTTGAATTGCCTTGATTTTCATTATTGCTGATTTGGGATTTTGAGCGACCATGAACCTGAAACTGTTTCAGAGTATCGATCGATACCTTCTTGCAGTTTGTGCGATTTTGCTTGTGGATTAATAAGGGAAATGCGTGATTTATGCCATGTCTTGTATTTGTCAATGATTTCAGATGTCTGCACCAAAGAGAGAACGGACTTCAGATGACGCAGGACGATTTCAGGTGAACGAGAGAGTTGAAGTGAAAATCGCGAAGCAGTGGTTTGAGGCCGTGATCAAAGCTAGTCTTGGAGCCGCCCGCTACAGAGTCGTGCCAGTTGATCAACCCACTAGGTGTCTGATAGTGGACGAGCGTTCTCTTCGCGCTCTCCGTACGTCGACTTCTCTCCAGGCACCAGTGACGTACAAGCTACATGACAGAGTGAAGTACCGGGATGGTGCATTTTGGCGTCGCGGTTTCGTGAGCACTATTCGGGGTCGCGACAGTTACGGGGTTACATTTGATGGAGAGACAGAGGAAGATGAGCTTCTAGGTGACGCGTTACGCAGATCCTCTCCTACTTCACCACCTGGACCAACACCTCCGCCTATGAACCCCACTCCTCAGTCTGCTGGTTTTCCTAGTGCCTCTACAGGCCCAAGCACTGGCCCTTGGCCTAGACGGGAAGGTACCAAAATCCCCTCCGACAGGTTTTGGGATGGACAGGAGAAGGCGCATGCCTTGAACGAAGACACCGCTTTTAGACCCATTTCTGGCGAGTGGGACGATTTCGACACGCTGTTCTACAACGCGTGGTTGGGTGTGACCATCGAGCCTACTCGTTTTGTCGATGTAGTGTCTCTACATCAGCTGGGTCTCGACTCAGATTTGGCTCGTCTGCGTGGGCAGATTGGTTTTGGTCATATGGCTACACAGCAGTGTGACCTTTACCCAGACTTGGTTCGTCAGTTCATGGCGACAGCTCGCGTCAGCTATTCGAACGAGGTTCTGCGAGATGCACAGGCTGGTACCCTATCCTTCATGGCTCGCGGAGTGAGGCACAGGATTTCGCTCCCTGATCTCTGTGACCTTTATGGTTTTCGACGGGACTGCAAGAGGATTTCTCTTCCAGCTTCCCATCCTGACATGCGTGGATTTTGGGCATGGTTTGGGAATGGCGCCTACGATTCTAAGACGTCCACTCAGATGGACATACGACATCCGGTCCTGCGCTGCTTTGTTAGGATCCTGAGCACTACTCTTCTGTGCAAGATGGAGCCTAACAAGATGAGAGTATCTGAGCTTCTGCTGTTGTTTCTGGCTGTCAGGAACATTATCCCTGAGCAGGATTTTGAGTGGCCTGAGCTGGAGGATGTTAACCTTGGGGTTTTTTTTGCGCATCATTTGGTTCTCTGAAGACCAAACCATTCACAGGGACGAGCACGAAGAAGGAGTCAGTTGGTAGTCTTCTGACACCTATCTTCCAGCACCTCGGCATCAGCACTACGAGCTACAGGATCGTGACTACGCGTCGATACATGGATGAGGCTCATCTGAGGAACCTCAAGTGGTTGAAGCCCGGGAGGAAGTGGATCCTTAACAAATCCGATGGGAGTTTCTTAGTGCAGCTACCTGCTAGGGATCTGACGGACATATCTGAGGATCCTGCTCTGCTACGTTTCGAGCCTCCCGCAGAGCTCCTGACTTCGGTTTCTGCGACTCGACGACAGGTTCGTCCTCCTGCTGCTGATATTCCATCTACTTCACGTCAGAGAGGACGTACACAGGCTGCAGCATGTCCACCTGTTTCTGAGCCACAGTGGCCCGATGACACTGAGATCCCGATGGAGCCAGCTACTTTCCAGCGGTTCATGATAGCCAGTTTGAGGAGCATCTGGGCTGCTGTTCGTTGCCGCTGCACGACGGATGTTGATCCGTCCTCCCAGCCTGGACCTTCGCATATTGCTGTTAGTGACGATGAGAGTGATTCTGAGGAGACGGAGGATTAGTAACCCTTCTATCTGATTTTCACGTTTGTATTTTTCTTTCTTTTTCTCTTCTGTTGAACTTATGTCACTGTCTGTTTTTGCATTTGAACTTCTTTGGATTTATGTTTGATCTACCATGTTGCTTTTAACCTGTTTTTGAGTGTTCCTAACAGTGCTAACTTCTAACACAATGGAATGCTTTGTCTGGTTATGCAACTTGTCACCTCTGATTTTTAATCATTGTGTCGACATAGGGCTGGTATCGATCGATACCCTGCAAATGTACGGTTTCTGGTTTTCATAATCCACTCAGTTCATTTGTTTTCTTTAACCACCTCTAGGCTAGATAACATTGGGGACAGTGTTGTTCAAGTCTGGGGGAGGTGTCTGCTGACATTGTGTTTGTTTTTCTTAGAGTCAGCCCATTTTGAGTCACTCGTTGTTTTATTGAGTCGTTTTATTGAGTCAAAATTTTTGTTTGAGACTATGAATTTGTTCTTGAATCTGTTGATTTGACCTTGCTTTTAAGTGACCATTGTTACAGAATCAGTTCTAGATCGACTAATGAAAAATCCAAAGGCTGACCGGTTAACCAGAAGACACTCATGTTTCCAGCAAAGTTCCTTAAAGCCTGAGACAAATTTTTGCACTTCATCGATGAGGTTAGTACTCTTAGAGCTTGATTCCTCATTCGTATCTGACAAAGGAACCCATATGTTTAAAATTGGTATTTCTCTCCCTGTTATAAGTAAATAAGAGCATAAAAGATGAAATGATTTTCTTCTGAGTAGAGGGCTAGGAAAATTTCCAGCGATCCCATTATTCTACTTAAGAGGGAATGATCACACAAAGGATTGGAAGCGAGGCTAGGATTTTCCTATGATGCCATTATTCGCCTACATCCTTTGATACATTGAGAGGGAAGAACCGGGGATTCGGTGGCAAACACCATCAATACTCGCGTCTCATACCTTGATGTGTATATGCGTAGCTAAAAAAAAAAGAGAACATAATAAGAAATAAGTCTGGGGGAGAGAAATAAGACCAAAAAGTGTGAAAAAGGGTGGTACCTTGTTATGATATTGTATGGGAAAGAATCTAGAAGGCTCTTGGTACTAATTCACAGCGATGAAACTGGCGAGGATGGCTTGATTGAACAATGCTGTGAGATAATGTGTGTAGTCTGGAAAAGCTGCGAATGTCTACGGAGAAGTACATGGTGGTTAGATCAAAAGCTGGTTAGGTGACATTTGGGTACTTGGGAAATTGGTCATTGCAACGTTTCAAGAACAGGTGAGTCTCTATGTTTTCAAACCTCTTTCTCTGGTTTAGTTTTCTGTTTTGCTTGAGGGCAAGCAAAGGCTAAGTCTGGGGGAGTTGATATATCATGGTTTTTACTCGTTTTAGGCCATGATATAAGTCCGTTTTATCGAGTCTTTATTCTATTTTAGAGTCTTTTACAGGTTTTAGCACATTTTGAGCATTATTGGAAATATTGGAGTTTTATGGAGCATTCTGGAGCGAAACTGAAGTATGGTGACTAAATGCCGAATCGAAGCGTCAAGCATCGATCGATACCCCCTGGTATCGATCGATACCCATCGTAGCAGATTTCAAGTCGCGACTTAATGAAGATTTGAAGAATTGCATAACTTGTCCAGAAGACTTTGATATTTACAAGAAGGCCCCAACTCGTGTTTTAGGTTATATATAGGGATTTTACAGCCACTTTGTTGGCAAGGCTTTATTATTCTACGCTTTATCTTACTTTGGTTTTAGAGAGACAAGTCTGAATCTCCCTTCGTCCGAGATCAGATCTCAAAACATCTTGTTACTTTCTATTTTATTGATGATTTATTCAGTTATGTTTATTGTTTCATTCTCCATGTCTGAGTATATCCACTTTAGGTTCAGGGTTCTCATAAGGGTTATCTTTGAATGCTATATTGATTATCTGTTTAGGATTCACCATCTGAATTAGTTCTTCGCCTTAGGTTGTGTTCAAAGCTAATTCTAGGTTGACGAATCTGGAACATAGATCTTAGGATAATTGATTAGGCACGACAGTGCGATTAATTACCTGATAGAACCTTAGGTGAGCAAATTGATTATTCGCAAAGAGATTTGGTTTAATTGATTTGTGAACATATCAAACTCGGTATTAAAGCTGATTTAGACTTTAGGATTCGCAAAGAGATTTGGAATTTCTAGGATTTAGATTTAGATAATTCTCGCAATGACAGTTGGTTAATTATACCTTAGTGATTTGAGTTCAAGAACTGCGCTAAATTTGAATCATGTTAGTTAGTTTATCTGCATTCATTGATTCCCTGAGAAATACCCTGAGCCTAGCCTTTCTCCAATTGAATTACAACACTTTTAATTTCTGCACTGTTTTCAATTACATCTAAATTGCTTAGCTTAATTCTCACATATATAGTCTATTGTGTGTTTCCGTGAGTCCTTGTGTTCGACCCCTAGCTATACTACGACAACTGCTTTAGTATCTTTTAGGGTATTAATTTGAGCATATCACCAACCATCGATGGGCAGACATTCTATGTGGACAGCTTCAGTGACATAGCTGAGGAGTACTTCCTGGAGATGCACCCTGAGGATCCACTGGAGAGAGCGTTAGTCTGTTCGGCCACTTCGAAGGTCCGTTCATGCGATGAAACTGCTGGTATCGATCGATACCCTACGGCCAGAAGGAGAGTTGGCCAAAGGTTCTAAGCAAGCTGATGGGCTTGGAGATTGGAGTGTAGAGAACGCTCCTAAGGTGGAATTAAAGCCACTTCCAGCGAATCTGAGGTATAGTTTTCTTGGTCCTAATTCCACATACCCAGTGATCGTTAACGCTTCCTTGAATACCACAGAGGTTGCTTTACTGCTGAGCAAGCTGCGCAAGTATCGCAAAGCTCTTGGTTATTCTCTTGCTGACATTTCAGGTATAGCACCGGACTTGTGCATGCATCGGATTCACCTGGAGGACAAGTCAAAGTCTTCAATTGAGTGTCAGAGGAGGCTTAATCCGAACCTGAAGGAGGTGGTCAGGAAGGAAGTGATGAAGCTGTTGGAAGCGGGAATTATCTATGCCATCTCGGATAGTTCTTGGGTTAGTCCAGTTCACGTTGTGCCTAAGAAAGGAGGCATAATTGTGGTGAAGAACGAGAAGGACGAGCTGATCCCTACAAGGACAATCACTGGTCACAGGATGTGCATTGACTACAGGAAGCTGAATGCGGCTACAAGGAAGGATCACTTCCCATTGCCATTCATTGACCAGATGCTGGAAAGGTTAGCGAGTCACCCATACTACTGTTTTCTCGATGGGTACTCAGGCTTTTTCCAGATTCTTATACATCCAGAGGACCAGGGAAATACGACCTTTACATGTCCCTATGGCACATTCGCCTACAGAAGAATGCCATTTGGATTATGTAACGCTCCAGCGACCTTTCAGCGATGCATGATGTCAATTTTCACAGACATGACTGAGGAGTTTATGGAGGTGTTTATGGACGATTTTTCAGTGTATGGATCGTCATTCAAAGATTGTCTGGATAACTTGTGCAAGGTGCTTCATTGATGCGAGGAGAAGCACTTGGTTCTTAATTGGGAGAAGTGTCACTTCATGGTACAAGATGGCATTGTTCTTGGGCACAAGGTTTCAAAGGCAGGGATCGAAGTCGACAAGGCTAAGATTCAGGTCATGACAAGCTTGCAACCTCCACGATCTGTTCCTGAAATACGAAGCTTCCTTGGTCATGCTGGGTTTTACAGGAGGTTCATCAAGGACTTCTCTAAGCTTGCACGTCCACTCACTGCCCTGTTATGCAAGGAAGTCAAGTTTGATTTCACATCTGATTGCCTTGTAGCCTTCGAGGAAATCAAGAAGGCATTGGTGAGTGCTCCTGTTGTCCAACCACCTGATTGGAGCTTGCCTTTTGAAGTCATGTGCGATACAAGTGATTTTGCTGTAGGAGCTGTGTTGGGCCAGAGGAAAGACAAGAAGCTTCACGCTATTTATTATGCCAGCAGGACGTTGGATGATGCTCAGCAAAATTACAGCACCACTGAGAAGGAGTTGCTTGCAGTCGTTTTCTCTTTTGAGAAATTTCGATCTTACTTGATTGGGAGCAAGGTCATTGTTCACACAGACCATGCTGCTCTCAAATACCTGCTGAAGAACAAGGACCTCAAGCCTCGTCTATGCCGATGGGTTCTTTTGCTCCAAGGTTTCGACATTGAGATCAAGGACAAGAGAGGAGTTGAGAATGGCGTTGCTGACCACCTATCGCGACTAAAGGTCGATGAGGTCGTACCTATTGATGATTGCTTACCAGAGGAAGGTGTTTACCTCGTTGAAGCTCAACTTCAGGACCTGTATACCGAAAATCTGCAATTTCCACGGATGCAGACTTTCGGTATCGATCGATACTCACCTAGGGTCGATCGATACCCGTCGCGACTCGAGCCTGTTTTGTCCGTAGAGCACTTAAACTCCTATGATGTCTATCTAGTTGCTGACTCTAGTGTTGCACGTCCATGGTACGCCGACATTGCCAACTACCTTGCTGTAGAGACTGAGCCAAAGTATCCCACAACATATGCAAGGAAGAAGTTTATGCGCGAGATAAGGAGATTCTTCTGGGATGAGCCTTACCTTTACAAGCATTGCTCAGATGGTATTTACAGAAGGTGCGTTGCAGAGTTTGAGATGCCGGCTATCCTTTTCCATTGCCATGGGTCTGAATACGCTGGTCACTTTGCTACTTTCAAGACGGTGTCCAAGGTTCTTCAAGCAGGCTTCTGGTGGCCTACTATGTTCAAGGATGCTCATGCTTATATCTCACAGTGTGATGTCTGTCAGAGGAGAGGGAATATCAGCAAGAGACATGAGATGCCACAGAATTTCATCCTTGAGGTTGAAGTTTTCGATTGCTGGGGCATCGATTTTATGGGTCATTTTCCCTCGTCACATAAGAAGAAGTACATCCTGTGGCTGTGGACTATGTGTCCAAATGGGTGGAAGCAATTGCTAGTAAGAAGAATGACTCCGCGGTGGTTGTTAAGCTGTTTAAGACCATCATCTTCCCTCGATTTGGAGTACCTCGAATTGTCATCAGTGATGGTGGCTCTCACTTTATCAACAAGATTTTCGAGAGGTTGCTAAAGAAGTATGGTGTAAACCATCGAGTGGCTACTCCATATCACCCTCAAACCAGTGGGCAAGTCGAGGTCTCTAACAGGCAAATCAAGGAGATTCTGGAAAAAATAGTGGGCGCTTCAAGGAAGGATTGGTCTACAAAGTTGGATGATGCGCTATAGGCTTACAGGACTGCTTTCAAGACACCGATGGGTACTACACCATTTCACCTGCTGTATGGGAAAGCATGTCACCTTCCAGTGGAGATTGAGCACAAGGCAGCATGGGCGACGAAGTTGCTGAACTTTGACATCAAGCCTGCTGCAGAAAAGAGGTTGATTCAGCTAAACGAGCTGGATGAGATTAGGCACCACGCCTACGAGAACTCAAAGCTGTACAAGGAGAGGACTAAAGCCTATCATGATAAGAAGATCATCTCCAGACATTTCGAGCCAAATGACCAGGTACTTCTGTATAACTCTCGTTTGCAATTGTTTCCTGGTAAACTGCGTTC
>PKML01046878.1:97627-183257 GCA_002933935.1 Eutrema yunnanense | reverse complement strand
TAGATCTTAGGATAATTGATTAGGCACGAGAGTGCGATTAATTACCTGATAGAACCTTAGGTGAGCAAATTGATTATTCGCAAAGAGATTTGGTTTAATTGATTTGTGAACATATCAAACCTGATATTAAAGCTGATTTAGATTTTAGGATTCGCAAAGAGATTTGGAATTCCTAGGGTTTAGATTTAGATAGTTTTCGCAACGAGAGTTGGTTAACTATATTTTAGTGATTTGAGTTCTAGAACAGTGCTTAATTTGAATCCTGTTAGTTAATTAGACTGCATTCATTGATTTCCTGAGAAATACTCTAAGCCTACATTCCTCCAACTGAATTTACAAACGCTTTTACTTACAATCCTGTTTTCAATTACATCATCTGGTTTAGCTTGTTTCGGATCTATATAATCTATTGTGTGATAACTAAGTTCTTGTGTTCGACCCCTGATTTACTGCAGCAACTGCTTTAGTGCTATTTAGGGTATTAAATTGAGCATATCAATAATGTACGAAGTGTTTGTTCTTTTTTTTGTAGAAGTGTTTGTTCTTTTTTTGTTTGAAACTTTCGTTTGAAAGTCGGAGGTATTTATAGAAATATTTTCATAATTACCAACAGATTTAAATCGAAAATTAACATCAATTTTACATCGAAAAAATATTTACAACGAATTTACATATAATTTACGACGGATTTACGATGAGTAGATTAGTCGTAAATAATTAGGTGAACCTGGTGGAAAACGTGTTCACCTAACTGGAAACAATCGACGTGAAATCGTCGTAAATTTACATCGAATCCAGCTCGTTGTAAATCTGATGTAACATTACATCGAATTTACGACGTACTTTACGAAAGTCATATTCGTCGTAAAATCGATGTAATTGTACATCAGATTTACGACGATTTATGATATCGTCGTAACTAAATTGTTATCGTTGTAACTTAATTACATCGACTTTACGACGTAAGTTACGAAAATCATATTCGTCGTAACATGACGACGACATTACGACGATTTTCGATATCGTCTTAACTTAATTGTTATCGTCGTAAAGTTGTCGGTCCATAACGGCGAGTTTACGACGAAATTGCATCGACCACATAATTCGTCGTAATTCAGTCGTAAAATAAAATTTCGTTGGAAATTGATAGTTTTCTTGTACAGAACATATCTTCCCTCAACATTTCTCAGAAAGAGAGTATATGATCCGTTTGAGATTTTCTAAACCCAAGACTTACCAAAGTGGTGCTAAACTTCATAAACCATTGTCGAGAAGCTTGGTTTAAACCATACAAAGACTTCTTCAACCGACATACTGCGTTAGGAGGTAAGAATTCCCCCTCTTTGGGTGTGTAGCCTGGAGATAAATCCATATAATTCTCGTCATTCTGTTCGCCATTCAAGAATGCATTAGATATATCAATTTGTGTCAAACTCGAGTTTTTTGCTGCATATACTGCTAACAAAGTCTTCACATTTGTCACTGATATACTCTATATTTTACTGTTTTTAATAAGGATTTTAGTATTTTATCTAAGCATTTTTATTCGGTTTTGTGCTTTTTGAGGTAGTTTTCTCTTATTTGTAGTTTTAAACTCTATATAGGTCAAATCATCAAAAATGATGCAAAACGGAGCCAAAAAGGAGTTTACGACGTCCAATACATGTTTCCAAGTTCAAAAGATCAGCCAAGCACCTAAAGCTCAAGAAAGACAGATTTCTCCAATTAGACAACACAGATGTAACAGAAGTTTCCCCTTCATTGGATGCCTTCCCTTTGATGGATTGAGATGAAATTTGGTGGAAAGATAGCCGTGTTAGTCATCTTTCATATGCAATTCGTTTCAAGTCATTTGGAGCAGTGGTCAGGAAGATACACCGATTTTACTGAAGACGCGTCTGAATTGGGCTTTAACTCGGCCCAAAAGACCCCTGCGACCCAAAACTTTCTTTTTCGGTTTAATGAAATGAGACCCACCATCACTTATCACCACTCTAGGCACACCGAACCTAGGAAAGATCATATATTTGAACATCTTTAAGACCACCTTGGCATCATTCGTTGGGCTAGCCACAAAGTCGACTGCAACGAGGATGTATTGATTTCCATAAGAGGATGGAAAAGGGCCCATGAAATCAATCCCCCACACATCGAACACTTCAACCTCCAAGATGAATTTTTTTGGCATCTCGTTCTTCTTACTAATATTTCTCTGCCTCTGACATGAATCGCATTTGGAGATGAAAGCATGTGCATCGCAAAACATTGTTGGCCACCAGAACCTGGCTTGCAGAGCCTTGGACACTGTCTTAAATGTGGCAAAATGTCCAGCGTATTTCGAATTATGACAATGGAAAAGAATACCAGGGATTTCTTCCTCCGAAACACATCTCCGAAAGACACCATCTGAGCACTGCTTGTATAAGTATGGCTCATCCCAAAAATAGCGTCTGATGTCTCTCAAGAACTTCTTCTTCTTCTTCCCGACGAAGTCACTTGGATCCTTCTCTGCAGCCAGGTAGTTTGCTATCTCACCGAACCAGGGGATTTCAGGTAGTTCAGTGTGGCGCGCAGAAGTGAAGTAGTTGTTGAACCCAACATCGATCGCGTACACATTTTCCTCAGGTAGGATGTCGTCTAAAAGAGTTTCTTCAACCACACGTAGTCTAGACAAATGGTCTGCAACACCATTCTCGATCCCCTTCTTGTCTTTAATTTCAAGATCAAATTCTTGCAGTAGAAGAATCCAACGCAAAAGCCTAGGTTTGGCGTCCTTTTTTGTAAGTAAGTACCTCAGAGCAGCATGATCAATATGCACTATAACCTTAGACCCCCACAAGATAAGATATGAACTTCTCAAAAGTGAACACAATAACGAGAAGTTATTTCTCGGTTGTAGCGTACTTGCACTGCGCATCATCAAGAGTTATGCTGGCATAGTAGATAACATGAAGTTTCTTGTCTCTTCGCTGTCCCAAAACAGCTCCTACCGCGAAATCGCTATCATCAGTCATCACTTCTAAAGGTAAGTCCCAGTCTGGTGGTTGGACAACTGGCGCGCTGACAAGTGCTCCCTTGATGGTGTGAAAGGCCTCTAGACAATCGCTGTCAAAGTGGAATCTCACCTCTTTGCATAACAAACGTGTCAAGGGTCTAGCGATTTTGGAGAAATCTTTGATGAACCTCCTGTAGAATCCAGCGTGTCCCAGAAAGCTTATAATCCCCTTGACAGAATCTGGCGGCTGTTGACTAGTCATCATCTCGATCTTTGCCTTGTCCACTTCGATACCCTGCTCTGAAATCCGATGACCCATGACTATCCCATCTCTGACCATAAAGTGGCACTTCTCCCAATTCAACACCAAATGCTTTTCCTCGCAGCGCTGTAGTACCCTGCATAGATTAGAAAGACAGACAGAAAAGGAGGACCCATACACAGCGAAATCGTCCATGAAGACCTCCATTATGTCCTCAATTAAGTCGGTTAAAATCGACATCATGCATCGTTGGAAAGTTGATGGGGCATTTCACAAGCCAAATGGCATTCTACGATAAGCGAAGGTGCCGTAGGGACATGTGAATGTGGTCTTCTCCTGGTCATCTGGGTGAATGGAAATCTGAAAGAAACCAGAATACCAATCTAGAAAACAGTAGTATGGGTGGTTAGCCAATCTCTCAAGCATCTGATCAATAAAAGGTAATGGAAAATGATCCTTACGAGTAGCAGCATTCAACCTCCTATAGTCAATACACATCCTATGCCATGTAACAGTTCTAGTTAGTATCAACTCATTTTTCTCATTTTCAACAACTGTCACACCGCCTTTCTTTGGCACAACATGGTTTGGCCTCACCCAAGTACTATCAGAGATAGCGTATATAATGCCCACCTCTAGGAGTTTCATTATCTCCTTCTTTATAACATCTTTTAGATTCGGGTTTAACAGTCTCTGATGTTCTATTGAAGTCATTGATTCATCCTCTATATGTATTCTATGCATGCAAAGTTCAGGTGAAATCCATGTGAGGTCATCTAGTGAGTAGCCTAAAGCTCTACGATACTTTCTAAGCTCACATAGAAACAAAGCAGTTTCCACATTGTTCAACTCAGCATTGATGATCACAGGGTAAGTGGAGTTAGGGCCAAGAAATGTGTACCTTAGCCCAATTGGGAGCGTCTTGAGTTCGATTTTCGGGGCCTTCAGCTCGCTCCACGGGTCAGCAGAAGGCGCAAGAAGACTTGATGTTGGAAGCGTCTATGCGGCTCCATCTAAACTGATGTACTCGACCATCTTCTCCATTGTCTGGATGGAGTTCAGAGCCTTAGCATAGCCGGTGGCATCGTCACTCATAAACCCATGCTCATTCTTTGCTTTTGTCAAAACGGTCTCCAACGGGTCATCGACTAGAATTTCTTCAATCACTTTTTCATAGCCTTGTAGTGAATCATATATCGAGAATGTCTGTCCGTCCAACATAGGCTTCTTCAGCATCTTATCCATCTCAAATTTCATGACAATGTCTCCCATGTGGAGATCTATTTGACCGTTCCTCACGTCTATGATGGCTCCTGCTGTACACAAGAAGGGTCTTCCCAAAATGAGAGGATCCTTCGGTTCTTCATCTTGCTCTAGCACCACAAAATCTGCAGGAAAAAATGCATTGCCAATTTGCACATGTAGATCCTCAAGAACACCAACAGGCAGCTTCACAGAACGATCGACAAACACTAGAGAGATTTTACTTTGCTTGAACTTTGTGAAACCGAGCCGCTTAGCTACAGAGTATGGCATTAGGTTGACGTTGGACCCAAGATCACATAGAGAGCAAGCAAAAATCATTGCTCCGAGCTGCACAGAAAGAATGAACTTTCCTGGATCGCCTAGTTTCTTTGGCACCTTGTTCTGGAGGACAGCGCTGCAATCTTTAGAGACCATCATGACATTATATTCGGTAGACACCTTACTTGTCACTAAGCTCTTCATATATTTCTTCAATGAAGGTATCATTTGGATTGCATCAACAAGAGGGAGCTTCACCACAAGATCATTTAGCATATCTTTACACTTGGCCTCTTCTAGGTCTTTACGCGACTTCTTTGAACGATTAGGGTAAGGGATCCTTGGGGTGTAGACGCGTGTAGGTGGTAGCACATGTGGCTCATCTGTAGCATATGTACTCGCGAAAGCTTTCTCTTTTTTTGGATGTCCCCTTGTCAACATCTCCTAGACCAATGGCGACATCAACATCGTCACTTTTTTCTGCGGTCGGTTCCAACTCCTTCCCGCCTTTGAGTGTAATGGCGTTGACAAACTCATTCCTTGGATTCTGCTCTACTTTCCCGGGAAGAGTTCCCTGGGGTCTCTTGATTGCTTCGACAGATTAAGCAACGTGAGTATCAAGCTTCTTCACATGAGTGCTCACAGCTTCATATTTGTTGTTGAGATCATTGTACATGTTATCAACCTTGACGTTGATCTCCTTAGCAGATTGATGTTGATTGAGCATAAGTTGTTGTATTAGGACCTTAAGCTCGTCCTGAGATTCATTCGTGGCGCTTAGAATGGGGTAGGTTTTGTCGTCTGGAAAGAGTTGAACGGCTGTTTCTGCTGGAACCCACCTTGAAACATGTTATGGCCCTAGAAACCTTGAGAGAATCATGAGACGCCTGCGTTTTAGACAAATGTTTTTCCATGGAGGTATTGAAATTGCTGGGGGTAGACTTGATCATGGGGATTCTCGACATTGGTGCTTCTATAAGACATGTTCGGATGGTTCATGTAATTCTGGTTGAATCCTCTGTTTTGCACGTACCCTTGTCCACTAACGTAGTTCACCTCATGTTGGTCATTGGTCTCGTCTTCAACTAATCCTTGACAGAAAATTTCATCTCCTACTTCCTTGCAAGACTGCATGCTTATCTGATTTCCCTTCAGTAGTAAGTTCACTTTCGCAGTCAACTCATCAATCTTCTGCGAATCTGCGCCATTGACACGTTTGGTTCTGTCGTACTCAGGGCATCGATTTCCGGAACTTGAAGCCAAGTTTTCTATCAGCTGGTGCTCCCCTTCCTTAGTCTTAGTCATGAAATCTCCATTGCTCGCAGCATTAAGAGCGTTCTTGTAGTCCCAATCAACTCCATCGTAGAAGATGCTTAGTATCTGCTCATCCAAGTACCCATGGTGAGGGCACTCCCTGCGGTATTCTCTGAACCTCTCCCATGCTTCGCAAAAGCACTCTCCTGCATGTTGTTGGAAGGTGGTGATTTTATTTCGCAACAAAGCCATCTTAGACTTGGTGTAGAAGTGATCCAAGAAAGTAGCTCTGCATTCTTCCCATGTAGTCAACGACCCAAGTGAAAGTGACTTGAGCCATATTAGTGCCTTGTCCGCCAAAGAGAAATTGAAGAGTTTGCACTTGAGGTAATCGGGCGGTACCACATTCAACTTGGTGGTGCTGCAAATTTCTTCAAAAATTTTGATATGGTCCATAGGATGCTCTGCAGGTAAGCCATGGAACATGTGCTGCTTCACCAATGCGATCATCTGAGGTTTGATCTCATAATCTAGCCTCGTAATGGTCGGTGGGCGGATAGCAGCTATGTTCTGGTAGAATGCATGAGGCGTGTCCAAGTCCCCAATGCCAGGTTGTTGTTGATGTTGCTGTAGCTGCTGCAACTACTGCACTTGTTGTTGTAGCCTTTGCACTTCGGCAGCAGCAGCGTTTTGTTGGTCGTTGTTATGTTCGTCCATGATGACAGGAATTGTCCTCGCCCTCCGATTCGTTCGTTCGAACCTTGCTAGCTTTTCGTTGCTGAGCTCGCAAAGGTTTTTGGAGCCCCTGCTTCTGGTAACTCTACTCAACTTTTCTGTCAGTCACCTGAAATGCACAAGTGATCAAGGTAAAATGTGTTAGTAAATCTTATACTAAATATCAAATTCAAATTTGAAGGTAACGCTATTGGTCCCCAGCAACGGCGCCAAATTGATTTAGGTGTTTTACTAAGTCAATTAATAACTAAAGTTCACACTACCGCAATCATAACGGTTGTCAATGCAGTACTTTAGGATCGAATCCACAGAGACCAAGGTTACACTACAATTCTCACAATAATTAGACTAAGCTAAGACAAGAATATAGTTAGTTTTGGAAAAGTAACGAAAGCAATTAAAACGATGTAAATTCAATAAGGGAAAAACATTAGGTCGAGGGTTTATTCTTGGGAATCCAGAGATCACAAATCAGACAACTATTCAGGGAACGACTAAACACAAGTTTCAAACTCAAACATAAATATCTAACCAATCCACTTCTGTGGTATTGATTACTAAACCTAGCAACCTAAAATCCTAACTTCCGTTGGCATAGAATTCTAGTTCAACATTAATGAGCATGTTCAATATGTTCACGAATCGCCTTAACATCAACTTCCGCATGCTAAGGACGATTCACTCGCTTATGTTCTTTCTAGCAACCTACGACACTTCTTTGTGATAGTTTAAGCCCTAGTTCAGAGACTAAGCGGTCAACTTAAGCCTAAGAAATAAACACAACAATAAGCGAAAACCACAAAAGATAAATCCATATCTATGACTAATTCAATGATTTATGGATCTCCTTGAAACCATAAACCTAACTATGAGACTACTCAGACATGACAATGGAGAACAAGCAAGAAGATATAGAGAAACTAATAATAATAATGAAAGAGATGAAATGGTTTAGAATTCTTCTCAATAGTTGCAGAGATTCTTCTTCTTGTTTACAAAATCAATAACCAAAAACTGAGTAGAATAGAGAGCCGTCAAAAGAGAGATAGCCTAAAAAGTTGCTGAAAATAAAGTATATATAGGGTTCTGGGCGAATTAGGTCAGGATAGGTAGTTTCCGGGGCAAAACAGGAAAGTCAGAAATTTCCTTTTTCTTCTCGTCGGCTTGCATCGATCGATGCACATGTAACATCGATCGATTTTGGTTATTATGTGCATGCTCCATCGATCGATGCACTCCTTGCATCAATCGATTCTGGCTCTTCGGAGGGTGTTGCATCGATCGATTTTGGTTCTTCTGGGCATGCTCCATCGATCGATGCACTTCTTGCATCGATCGATGCCAATTGTGCATCGATCGATTTTGGCTCTTCGAGGCATGCTCCATCGATCGATGTACTCATTGCATCGATCGATTCTGCTCTTTTTGTACCGTTCCATGCGTTTTTGCCCACGTAACTCCAATTTCTTCTGTAAACGCCTTTTTACCTAAGATAACTGAATAAAGGACTAAAGGACTCTAAAAACGGACTTTGACTCGATAAAATACTAAAAAAGAAACACCAAAACATGTGTTAAAAACGATAAAAACCAAGCATATCAGTGACCAAGCACAGTAGGAGTGCCTGATCGGTTACATCCAGATACAACTCAATGCTTGGATTTTAAGATTGCAAAAGTGTTTGTAAAGATGGATCTTTCTAAAGAACTACCGACATCAATGAACTTCAATTTCAAGGGGAAGGATACGTTGGTTGAATTCTCATACCTGTGGCTGCCGCCGAAATGTTTTACCTATAAAAAGTGGAGACATTTACACACGGTGTGCTTAGTAAATAGAAGATCGAATGAGAGTAATAGAGCACAAAGCCCAAAATCGGTTACAAAAAAGTCTCCGGTGAAAGAGAAAGTGCTTGAGCAGTCAAATATAACAACAGAGAAGGAGCCTGTTACTGAAGTGGATATCTTACAAATAAAAAATCAGAGCGAGGATGAGATAGAAACAGAGTGGTCAACGCCAGTGAAAACAGGGCGTAGCCCAAATAAAAATGGTCAACATTTGGAATTTGGTGATGTTTCGATCTTATCAAGGACAAGGTTTTATGTAGTAAGTGAGGAAGATGGAGAAATCGTAGAGGAGAAAAATGACGAGGGTAGGATTGAAACTCTAGAGATAACACTAGAGAATGGACAAGAACAAGTAGATATCGACTCAGATAAGGAGTCAATGAATCACACAAATAATGAAGAAGATGAAGCGATGGCGAAGGAATCGAGCTTACAGTTACGACAACCACTCCCGCCCTCTTCAAAGACGAATCACAAGATTATCTCGGATCCTACTACTCAAAAGACTAAGGATGTTAACCCTAGTATTTTGAATAAATGGACCTCCCAAAGAAATAATTAATGTCGAGTTTTTTTTTGGGAATTTTAGGGGATTCAATAAATCAACAAAGCATTATGTCGTCCGTGAATGGATTAAACAATGTTCTTTGCAATTCAGTTGTTTATTGGAGACTCGCGTCAAGGAAAACAAAGCAATGCGGATTGTATCTACGGTTTTCAAGGATTGGTCATTTATGTCAAAGTACGAGTTCAACAAGAAGGGAAGGATATGGGTAGTGTGGAGCCCAAGAGTAAAGCTTACCCCTTGTTTCACGAGTGATCAGTTGATTACTTGCTCTGTTCTTTTGGATGGGTCCGACGAGGAGTTTTTCTACTCGTTTATCTAGGCATTTAATTTAGCTGAGGAGAAGAAGCAGTTATGGGAAGATCTTAAAAATCATCAAAATTCTCCATTGTTTCGAAATAAGCCTTGGATGATATTCTTGGAGTGGATGAGCATTCCAATTACATGGTTGCTCCTTCCGTTCCGCTGGGTATGCGAGATTTTCAGGAGGTGGTCCGCTATTGTTCGCTTACTGACATGAAAGCACATGGCCCGTTATTTACATGGGAAAACAAGAGAGATGAAGGCTTGATTTGTAAGAAATTGGATCGGGTCATCATGAACGATACATGGCTGCACTCTTATCCTCAGTCGTATTGTGTTTTTGAATATGGAGGTTGCTCTGATCATTTGTGCTGCCGTATTCAGATAAAAGTTGTGATTCCCAAGCCGAGACGCCCTTTCAAATTCACAAATGCTCTAACAACGATTTCGGATTTCTTGCCAACGGTGAAAGAATTCTTGGCAGAGAATGATATTCTCTTCAACTCAACATCTGCGCTATTCCGACTATCCAAAAAATTAAAGGTACTGAAGCCTAAAATCCGAGATTTGAGTAAAAAGAAATTCAGTGATCTCTCTTATCGAACGAAAAAAGTCTATGAAGATCTATGTGAATGTCATACCAGGACGCTGACAAATCCAACCCATGAATTAATGGAAGAGGAATCACGAGCTCAAGAAAAATGGCAGCATCTATCGGACATGGAAGAAAGATTTTTGCACCAGAAATCGAAAATACATTGGTTACAGGCTGGAGATGGTAATAATCGTTATTACCACCAGGCTGCAAAAACCCGAGAAGTCAGAAACTCCATACGAGAAATAAAAAGAGGTGATGGAACTGTAGCAGATACTCAAGAAGAAATCAAGGTCGAAGCAGAAAATTTCTTCAAAATTTTCTTATCGTATATACAATGGCGGACTATGTCGGAATGCAAGAAGAGGAGTTTAAAGATTTATTGGGGTTTCAATGTTCGAAGGAGGATGGAAGTATGCTGATATGACCAGTAGTGGAGGAAGAGGTGAAAAAGTTCTGTTTGCAATGCCATGAAACAAAGCTCCAGGTCCCGACAGATATACAAGTGAATTTTTCAAGGAAGCTTGGGAAGTGGTGGGAAAAGATTTTGTGGTGGCTATCCAATCGTTTTTTTATAAGGGTTTTCTCCCAAAAGGTCTAAATTCCACTATATTGGCACTAATACCAAAGAAAACAGAAGCACATGAGAAGAAAGATTATCGTCCAATCTCTTGTTGCAACGTTATCTACAAGGTAATATCCAAGATTTTGGCTAATCGATTGAAACAGGCTCTGCCAAAGTTCATATCGCCGAATCAGTCAACATTTGTCTAGGATCGACTACTAATGGAAAATGTACTGCTTGCTTCGGAATTGGTTAAATGTTATCATAAGGACAATGTGTCGCCTCGCTGCGCGGTAAAGATAGATATTTTAAAGGCATTCGACTCTGTGCAATGGTCTTTTTTGTTCTCCACTTTAAAGGTGCTGGGTATCCCGGAACAATTCACACATTGGTTAAGGTTATGTATAACTACGACATCGTTTTCAGTCCAGGTGAACGGGGAACTAGCGGGTTTCTTTAGGAGTGCGAGAGGACTACTGCAAGGATGTTATCTTTCACCTTATCTCTTTGTCATATGTATGTATGTGCTATCTAAAATACTGGATACGGTGGCTTTGGAGAGACGTGTGGGATACCACCCGTATTGTAAAAATCTCAAGCTCACACACATTGTTCAGATGGAAAAAAGCAATCGATAGAGGGTATTCTCCGAGTTTTCCATGATTTCATGGAGGTGTCAGGGCTGCGTATTAGTCTCAAAAAATTAACATTATATACGGCAGGGATTTCGGAGATGGCAAGGGACAATATTCTAGAACAATTTCCATACGAATGGGATTCCCTTCCAGTGCGGTATATGGGGCTACCACTATTAACAAAGCGAATGACGGTTCATGACTACACTCCTCTTCTAGAGCAGATTCGAAAAAAGATAAGCAGTTGGACAGCCATATATCCATAGTCTGACAAACTTCTGGATCTCTGCCTTCCGATTACCGAAATCTTGTATTGAGGAAATTGATAAATTGTGCGCAACATTTCTCTGGTATGGGCCAGATTTAAACACAAGGAAAGCTAAGGTCGCTTGGAAAGATGTATGCAAGCCTAAGGAAGAAGGTGGACTGGGTTTGAGATCTCGGGTTACAACGAAGCGAATAAGGTGAGCTGTTTACAACGAAGCGAATAAGGTGAACCGAATAAGGTGAGTTGTTTAAAAATGTTATGGAGGATACTTTCTTCTCGTACTTCCCTCTAGGTTAATTAAGTTTGGCAATATCTAATTCAGAAGGGTTCTATATGGTCGGTTCAACACAAATCTTCTCTTGGCTCATGGACATGGAAAAAATTGCTGAAATATAGAGAGCTCGCGACATCATTGTGCAAAGTCGAAGTGTACAATGGGGCATCAACTTCTTTATGGTATGACAGGTGGACGCCATTTGGAAGATTGATTGACATAACGGGGATGCGAGGCTGTATTGACTTGGGAATACAAATTCATTCCACTGTCGAAAGTGTGCTGACGACACATCGATGACGGAACCACCGTACAGACGAGCTAAACCAGATCGAAGAAGCAATTTACCATCAGCGTCAACAAGGGGGTATCGAACGAGGAGGATAAGGTACTATGGCGGTACAAAGAGGTTAAATTTAAGGCAAAATTCAGCTCGAGAGATACATGGAAGCTCACTCGGGAAACGCAGCCGGTAATAGAATGGTACAAGGGTATCTGGTATACTTATGCTACGCCCAAATACTCTGTTATGTCATGGTTTGCTGGAACACGAATGCCTCGGTAGCATGTGTATTTTGCAATGAACCTATAGAGACAAGAAACCATCTGTTCTTCACATGCATATATTCGAGAGAGATATGGAAACTACTCATTTAAAATCTTCTCGCTTCAAAGTTCACGACAAACTGGGATGACCTACTTGCTCTTCTAGTTGATGAATCACAAGACAAGTTAAAGTTGTTTCTCCTGCGATACTCTTTTCAAATAACAATTCACTCTATTTAGCGAGAGAGGAATGGTAGAAGACATGGAGAACCAGCCACTGACTCCATTTAACTTACAAAACGCGTAGATAAAAATATCCGTACTAGATTGTTGTCGATTCGAAGCATAGGCGATGCAAGATATGACGAAGAAATGAAACTATGGTTCGCTACTCGATGAAACATTTTAAAATCTTGTAAAGTTTAACTTTGATGCATTTATTGTAAATTTGGATTCTTTTAATTGAATAAAATTTTACATTAAATATAAATAAATAAATAAAAAGACTGGAGAGGGCAGATTGATGAATTGGGCCGAAGTCCACAAGTGAAGACCCTAAACACAAACCCATATGTAGAAGTGAACTTGGGTGTGTGTGCGCCAGTTTCACTCTGGTTCTAGGGGTTTCAGTCTTGTCTTCGAGTTCCGGTAGTTTCAATGGAGAATGAAGCTGATAAGAAATTCACTTGGGTCATTAAGAATTTCTCCTCTTTGCCATCGAAGATAATTTACTCTCCTCGATTCGTGATCGGTGGCTGCAAATGGTAAGAAGATAACTTGCTTCAATTTGGTAAAAAGTAAGAAAATGCTTTATTCCAATTTAGGTTTACATCCATTGTTTACTATGGTATTTGCTTGCAGGCGACTTGTGGCCTATCCCAAGGGATACCTTGAGACTAATTATTTGTCTCTGTATCTGCTGGTTGCTGATTTTGAAACGTTGTCTGATGGATGGAGAAGGCACACAAAATATCGACTAACTGTTGTAAATCAACTTACGGAGAAACTCTCCCAACGGCGAGGTGGTTTTATCTACTACTACTAGATTACTTTTTATTATTTTTGATTCTCCCTGTCACGGGACTTTTGCTGCTACGTGATAATTCTTTTTATGTGTTGTGATTTACAGAAAGACAGCTCTGGTTAGATACAGAGATTCCTCTCGCTGGTTCTTCGGAAATGCTTCCCCTTACCAAAATTCATGCTAAAAATGGTGGATTTCTTGTGAACAATGAAGTCAAGATTGTTGCAGATGTAGATGTTCTTGAAGTATTTGGAAAATTAGATGTACCAGAGGTATCTCAAGAGGTAACCCAACCTCTGAAAAGGACAAAGCTAAATGATGATGGTGCGGTGTCTATTCATTTGCACAAGGAAACTTCATCAGTAAAGGAAAGCATGTATGTCAATGGGTTTCAAGTTCTTCCTTCACAGGTATATGGTTAATAAAGATTCAATCTTTTTCTGTAAAAAAAAGTATAATTTTAAAGGTTTACCATTCCGTTTCTGGATATTACATATGTGTTTATACTTTATTCATCCTTTTTCAACTTCAGGCGGAATCTGTGAAACGTATATTCGAAATGCACCCAGACATGGCATTAGAGTTCCGAGCAAAGAACCAAAATCTGAGGACATCATGCATGAATGTCCTCCTCAACCTAATCGAGACGATGTGCCAATCACTGCAAGATCTTTCTATTGATGATCTAAGCCAAGCAGAGAAAGCACTAACATACCTGAAAGATTCCGGCTTGGAGCGTAAACTGGAGGAAGTAAAGGAAGAGAAGATGGAAGTAGAGATTGCTGGGGCTGGGATGCGAGAATTAGAGGAAGAACTAAAGGACTTTAAGCAGAAGTGCTCGGACACAGAAGCTCTGCTGGAGCAAAAGAAGGAAGAGCTGAAGGACTTCAAGCAGAAGTGCTCAGACATAAAATTTATTCTAGATAAAGAGAAGGCAACTGTATTGGCCGCCAGAACTACTCCTCTAACGTTGGATGGTGTTTTCTGATGACATAGTAAGCTAGAGTGACTTTTGTAGGAATTGGATGCTCTTTTATTTTTTAAAGAAGTAATCTTTTTGTGGAGACGACTCGCTATGGTTTCGTTAGTTGTCTCATTCATGATTGTAAACGGATTATCGCTGGCAAAGGTTAAGCTACTAATTGTATTTTTCAGTGTTCAAATATAATATTAGCGTATTAAGCTAATCAAGCTTAACTTTGGTCTTAAAACGAGTTTATTTTGATGAGGTTACAATTCATCAAGGAAAACAACATCCCCCACTGCAAAAAGCTTTTCCAAGCTGTTTTTAAGCCCTATTTATGCTGTCTGATCATTTATTGGTAAATCTTCTCTTTTGTCTCATATAATATCACTTTTATTTATTTTTAATCAAGCTGTTTTTAAGCTCCATTTTCAACCGCGATGTGGTTGGCTCAATGCTTTTATTTGTTTCAGGACAGATCTTATCAAGACTTTAAAGATCTGTTAAGCTGCAGTGATAGAGCCATTGAGGTTGTTTGAAGAATTATTGGTCCACTAATTTTTTTTCCGTGATTTTATCTCCATTGTCTCATTGTTTGTAGCCTTGTATATTCATATTAATGTCAATAGCTAGTTTAAGCTAAGATAAGCACTCTGTTTCAAAGTCAGAGCATCGACAACAGTTGGTTTTGATATACTAGTAGTGACTACGAGTCAGAGTTTACACTGTTCCAACATTTATCAGTCTAGAGATTGGAAGCAGCAATCCAATAATTTCGGCAGTCAAAACCAGGAAAAAAACAAATTTCCGTTTATCAGTAGAACACTTCTAATTACGGAAGAAACATAAAAAAAAACAAATTTCCATTTATCGAAACATGTTTTGATAAAATTACCTGCTTCACAATCTCAGCATCTTCTTCCGATAATTAGTCATCAACTATATTCGTATTCCATTCGCGTTGTCCTTCCATCCATAAGTCTTTAAACAACATTTCTGGATTTCCGACCGGGCCATTTAGAAGTCGAGGTGGCAATACTGGTATCCATTGATCTTTCCAAACCTTTGTTGATGTTCCATCTCCAATCTGAGCTCTTAAGCCATGTTGTAGCAGTTCCTTACCTGCTTGAGTTTGTAACTTCAAAGCAATTTAGCCTAGAAAAAGAATTCAAAAGTAATTAAAATTAGAAATAAAAAGAATTGAAAACAAAATATTGTATATATCTTCTATACTATTAAAACAGAGACACATTTTGTGTCCAAACAAAAATAAATACATATAATGTTATAATTTATGTGGATAACTATACATGTTGTCAAACCTATCTCTTAAAAAATAAATGATAATCTACATAATATATTTATAGGTAACATTTAATCTCTATTTAATTGATTAAATTATTTAAAATATAATAACATTAATCCATGATTGTAGAGATCATACTATTATTTGTGAAGTCATAATCTTATGTGGCGGGCTCACATCGATTCTCCCTAAATCGATTTTTTTTTATATTATGTGTCTTATTTTCATTCGTTTGTATCCTGATGACGTGTCTTTGTAACTTAAATCGAACCACACCCGGTATGTCGATTTCAATTAGCTCTTTGATTGGTTTACGATCGGTTAGATCAAAATTAGTTATTTGATTTCGATTTATTAGTTAGTCGTTTAGGAATGGTTTACGATCGGTTAGTTAAGAAACCGACATTAGTTATTTGATTTCGATTTATAAGTTGGTCGTTTAGGAATGGTTTACGATAGGTTAGTTAAGAAACCGAAAATTACAATCCATAAGCAAACCAACTAATAACATTATTTGTAACCAAAATTAAAAGCTGATTTTGTCTATATTGTTTAAATCATTGAACTTAATACGCCCCAAATTAAAACGAAAATTACTTCCTCATTCACCACGACATCAAACCTACACACATCATCATATATAGAATTTGGCATTAACATATCTTGATATTGCTATGTTATGAGTTGTCGTACCTTCAGAAAAAAATATATAATCATACTATTTTTTTTTTATCGATGGTGCTTGCTCTAATTTTCATGATTTTTGTTTTTTTTTAGGGTTCGAGGATTCATGGTTACGTTGATGATGCATTGGTAAAAAAATTTGTTGGTGCTTTGAAAGAGGGTGAATCTGTGGTTCTGGATACCACAGATCTTGTGTCTTATACCGGTGATTACAAGGCGAGTGATGCTCCTTTCAAGCTCAAATTTCTTCGAACTACTGCCGTCAAGAAGTGTGTTGATTTCCAAGTCGACTTGCCCGATAAATATCTTAGGACTTTCGGTGATATTGTTTGTCGAAAATTGGACATGAACATCATCATCAGTGAGTTTTTTTGTTTTCTTTTGCTTTTTAATTTGTTATTATTTTAATGTTATTTTTATAGTTTGATTTGTTTACAGGGCTTTTCTTTTTTGTACGACAATATCTTTATGATTGCATTTTTTTTTTCGAAAATTAAAATGTACGGTAGTATATTTTTTGTACGATTTTTTTTGTGTACGACAATATCTTTATGATCATATGTTCAATTGAGTCATGAGATTTCATTCGTTCGTGTACTTCAAGGTCTCTTTCTTTTGTCGAAATATATGTATACATATAGATATATTAATTTGTAAATTGGTTGTGACTTTGCAGGATCCGGTGGTGATGGTTTATGTATGGACAATATATTTGATTGTGATGATGAGAAAGGCGATAATGATGACGATGATGTTGGTCTTGGAGATGGTGATCATGTAGAATCCGATGGCGATGATGGTGAAACGGAAACTGATTCTGATTCTGATGGACACAAAGAAGAAGATGGATCTGATGATGATTTTGGTGATGATGATGATTTTGATGATCTTGACGATGATGATTGTGGAGCATCTGATGGCGACGATGACGATACGGATTCTGATTTTGATTGTAGTGGTGAGGAAGATGCAAGTGATGATGATGATGCTGATGACGACAATGATAATGATGATGATGCTGATGACGATGCTGATAATGATGATCTTGACGAAGGCGATGATTGTGAAGGAACTGATGGCACTTGTGATGATACAAACCTCGATTTTAATTGTGATGGTGAGGAGATCTAAAATCTTTTTTGGTGTGGATTCTGGACATCGAAGACGGTAAGGCCACTTTGAGCGAGTCTAACAGTGGTAAGTCTGAAATCAAGATTCATGAAGATTTGTTGCTAATGGATTGCGACGATCCTGTTAGATCATTTGTGAAAGAGATTTACGGAGATTAGTTTGCCACGAGAACTGATCCTAAGTTCTTCAGGGAGAAGGCTATATTGAGATGATTAATGATTAATTATATGGTACCGCAGTTACCAAGTAATAGTGTTTTGTTTCATGTCTTCTATTGTGTCATTAGTATTTATATATGTTTATGTGTTGCCTTAACCGTAACCATGTTTGTTCATTCGGTAAGTGATGAAAAAGTTTTTCTATGTTCTGATAGTATCGAGACTCCTTACAGAAGTACTACATATGACATGGTTTACACGCAAAAGTTCCTAAACAGTGTCAAGACTTCTGGGTTTCCTAACCATAAGTTGGCATTGAAGGTAGGTGCTCTCATAATGTTGCTCAGAAACATTGATCCAAAAGGTCTATTGTGCAATTGAACACGATTGATAGTTACTCAGATGGCTAATTATGTTATCGAACCTAGGGTTATTACTGGAAAGTTTAACAAAGGTTTCCAGTAATAATCTTTTATTTCGTAATGTTTCGGTTATTAAAAACACATCAAACGAAAGCCAAAGAACAAATAACAAAAGACAAAGAAAAAAAGTGGTTGGTATGACCTTCTCGGGGATTTGGTATAAAAGAGACGGGTATTGTAGGGGTATATATAGCCTCACGAAGACGCTAGGGCTTTGAAAAAAATTTCCATTTTAAAATAAAAATTAGTAAAGATAAATATAGAAAATATTGAAGTATATCATATATACGATAATCATGAAAAAAATATCTCAAAATCTGTCTATTGGGGCAAGGCCCACGGGTTTGGACTCAAATGGACATGCCTAACAGGAGCACATCGTTCCTTTGTCTTTTGATTATTTTCTTACATTACTGTCTTAGTAATGATTTTGTTTGATGTAATGCGACTTGAGGCTTCAAATCTATTCGTGCACATTCTTCAGGTTTGTTTCTTTTTATCGATAACACTGTTTAATTTTCGAATATATTTTCAAATATATTTGTTTTGGACCTTAACAAAATAAAAAATATAAGACGTTTTTTACAAATTAATTCATATAAAAGGGTGATATTGGTTGCCTTTAATCTCATACCTTATACCCAGTGAAGGAGCCGCCATTGCTCACATGTTCATAATTGATTATTATGAGTAACTAAATCTTAATACAATACATCTTTAGTTAATTTCTTCTGTGTCTTCATACGGGTTTCGCAATAATTGATCGTGGATTTTTCGTGTTTAATTTTTTGTTAGAAAGCATATTTTGGTTTAGCGGTTTTTTAATAGATGTATGTAAGATCATGTTAATATTTGTACTCTTAGACATTGTGTCTCAATCTACGTCTATCGAGACATCAAATAACATAACTTACAGAAATTATATTTTTTTATGTTTCTTTTTGGCTGCGCCTAATTTGTTAACATTTGTATGGTTTTTCTATTCTTTTTCTTCTTCCACCGAATTGGTAGGTAAATTCATGATCTTAAAGACATCTATTTGTTTTGTAAATGATTTTCAGATTCCATGTTCGATAATATAACTTTGTCATACTTTGGAGCCCGCACATGGTGCGGGCCATATCACTAGTTAAATGTATATTTTATGTTTGTACGTGGTTGCCTTGGTATATAAGAGAAGATATTTTAATATGAATTTGAAACTTTAAGTGGCGTGCAAACTTAAAAATTTATGTTTGGTTTAATCTGTTTATTACCATAATTAAACCAAATGATATAAATCTTATTATTAACAAATATTTTATCTTGATAAAATTTCAAATATTCAAAATTAGTAAATATTTATATTATACAGTAATATGGTGGGGCGGATTAGAGTTATGTTTTTATAATTGCGGTCCTTTGTGGGTTGGTTTGTCAAAACATGCAAGATAACATGGTGATTCGAGGTAGATTAAAAGGACGGGTTCGCCCATTTTAGCACTCATAATATATATAATTTGTGAAATTTGATTTTAATAAATAATAAAATAATTACTTGTGTGGTAATCTAAATTCACATAATAACAAAGTTTACAATTAAGATTACATCGATATATACTTAACTAACACATACTCCTATTCTACTAATATCCACCATATGATAACATCATATAAATTTTATAACAATTTAATTGTTTGTCAGATAGTAAACTTTGCTATCATTTAAGGTTACATAAATCACAAAATCATAAATATTTTCATTAAAATTTAAGTCAAACCTTTTCGTTAGTGTTCTCTCAATATAAATTTCACAAAATAATGTATAAAAATCATTTCCCTGCACACATCACAAATTAGAATTTAGATTTCACATAGCACGAGTTAGAAATATGGTATAAACATCAAAACACATATTGCATAACAAATCAACAAAATATTATTCTCTCACTAAAAACTTAAGAATTATAAATTCAACATATTTGAATCAATAATACTTAAATTAGATTTTATTTCTCTAATCATCTTTTATATATTTCAAAATTTAGTCTACAAAAAACTCTATCTTGTGTGGGTACGCGGGTTAGAATCTAGTATACTATTAAAACATGTGCATTTTTTGTGTCCAAACAGGAAAAAATCATATAAAGTTGTAATTTATCTGGATAATTATACATGTTGCCAAACATGTTAATTTGGTGCAATATTAATAAAAGTTCATTTTATTTTGTATTTAAATTTAATTCTGAAATTTAAATATTAATTTATATTACTTTGGATTTCCTTAAATATATGTTATATTACGTATCAAAAATCACAAAAATTAGTTGTTATTATATCCTTACAAATATAAAAATTGGATATTAATTTAGATTTACTTTAAATAATACTAGATTGTAATCCGTACGTCCGCACGAGATACAATGTTTTTATAAATTAAAATCTCATTTATATAGAAGGACTGATTTAGATGCATCATAGAGACCTCAAAATCAACAAAAATATTGGAGTAAATAATCAGCCAATATGAAAATCAAAACATGCCACATCACTTTCTTTGACTAATCATTGCAAGCCACTCAAACTCAATCCCTAAACACTATTATCGATTTTTTTGCCTACAAATAAACGGACGCCAAAATGAAGCGGCCCACAAATAATTCACATAAACAAATATCGATCGATACATATTCCCCTCTCTCTCTTCTAAAGATGGCTGAAGCGGACACCATTGTGTTCTAAACGAGAATTTTGAGATCTGAATCGAATAATCATAACTTCTCTCGCCTACAAATATTTCTCAGATGTCTACAAAGAGATGCAACAACAGTCCCAAAGAAAAGTGGCCAAGGAAGGGAAGAAGATCGGAAGGGATCGCAGCAGCGAGAATAATGAGGCAGCGAAGTAGAGCAGCATTGTCGTCCTCACTTAGCAGTAAGGTAACCATAAATTTTGTTCAAACATAATGAGTCGTTAAGATAATTTATTTGCGTCGAAATTTTAATGAATCAAGCCATATTCTCAACGACAAGACAACCAGCCTCTGACTAATCCTCCAAGGTTGTATCTGCTCTCTTCATCCATAATACATTACCGGAGTCTCCGTTGGCTTTAACGGACCATAATTTTTTTGGCCTAAGTGGAAATGAGTTGTTGATGATTGGGTTGATAGGTTATTGGCTTTGATCTCTTCAGATATGGTACGAATCCATCTATAAACTAGTCATTCAATCGACCCAAACAATAGATTTCAATTTGCTTCTCACCGCGTTGGCCAAATTCAATGATTCCGATTTCAATATTTAGGCGTCGCATCTAAATCCGGTAAAAGTTCGTCAACTTTCCTCTATATTTCTTACAAGAATTTTAATGGTAATTGACCAATTAATTGATTACTTGTTTTTTTATTAGTAGTTACGTTATCGATTTCCCTAAAATTCATTTTGGATTTCAGGTTATTTTGTTTAAAACAAATCTTCTATGCATAATTTTACATCGGTATACCCCCACAACTTTCATATATAGCCTTGAAATAATAGTATAATAAAGATGTTTTGATGTTCCCATGTTACTTATATTTGCTTTGATTTTTCTGCTACAAACTAGAGAGGTTCAACAAAGAGTTTCTTCAAGATTTCCAATCTTTTGGGTCAGTTCTTTAATTCCCTTCCTCTTTAACCTGCCACTTTCCACATCTTCTACCTTTTAACGGGATCGATATCAGCTGAATAAACATATTATATAGCTGGTTATTTGTTTAGTTTTGACATCGTATGGAAGAAACGTGGTGGGATTGCTCTTCTTTTTAAATAATATTTTGCTCTCTCCAAAGTTTTTGGTTGATACAAATATAAGATAGTTTGCTCTGGCTCGGATTTAACTTTTAATTAGTTTATTGGCATGTATAATATCATGGTTAAGGACCTAATTAAGTGTATGTAAGTTTATTTACATGACTTCAGTTACCAACTCTAAGAAGGGCTTAATATCACAAACTCTCGGTATCTCCCATTTTGAGTAGAACTATTCTCTATGAAGTATGGTATTTCATGTGTCTAAGTTTTCGATATTACTATCCAAGATATTTACCTTTTCTGTTTTTATCAACAAGAGATGCCATTGTGGCTTATGACGTCTTCCTCTTGGGCATCCAGATTAATATTGACAAAATACACATAAGCAAAAGTGGGCTTAGAGTATTCAACACTCTTTCACATGAGCAGAAATAGGCGTAGAGTATTCAACAGTTCTCTTTAACTATTTGAGTGAGAGATTCTCATATTAGTATGAATAATGTTAATGCTGAAGCTTGGAATGAAATATACATGTACAATTAGGTTATGAAGATTTTATGATGGTGGTTCAAATGTCTTGATTTGATCTTATGGTTTGTGTTCTGTTGAACTCTCATTTTGTAATTTTCAAGAATTTTTTTTTTTTTAAAACTGTGCTGTTGAATTTCTTTCAAGTCTTACGTCGATAGTGTAGTAACAAAATAATTATGATGTCTTACGTGCATAATTTTTAACTATTTATATGTTGCAAAACAACATGTTTGTGATCATCATAAATGCATACAAACTATGAGATGCACTTGACATATTTGTGAACTTCTATCTATTTTTTTTGTTAATGTAGTGATAGATTCATGGGCACGCCTGATTTGGATGATGTTCCAGAGGAAGTTTTGATCATTTCTGAAGGTTCCGTTACGCGGTCCAAGACGAAGAAGTTAGTTGGAGCTGTTCGAAAACTACTTAACGACGTTCGAAACGAGGATGAAGACCAACTTACACACTACGCCTTGACCTCAATATCAGTTGCGGATTCTTCTTGAGGTTGGCCGCAAGTGTAAGTTGTTGTACTCTTTTTCCTATGCTCGGTTTTGTCCCAATGGGTTTTCCGAGTAGAGGTTTTAACGAGGCAACGGCTTACACTTTCATATCCGGTCCAATCGCAAGTTGAATTCCGAGGGATTTGCCGAGGGAATATTTCCGAGGGACTTTTCCAAGGGATTATTTCCGAGAGACTTTTCCGAGGGATTTTCCCGAGGGATTTGCCGAGGGACATTCTTTCCGCGGAAGACTAGTCAAAGTAGCCGAGGGGTCATTCAAACTTTCTAGTCAAAAGTCTTAGTCTTTATTTCGAGTTTCGAAGCATTGTTTTCCTCACATTTTCCTTCATTTTCGAGAATGGTATCTTTGACCACTTCTCTTATTTTTCTATATAAACCATGTAATCCCTTTGAGAATATTCATTCATCTTTTATAAAAATCTCTTTGAGAATTTCTCTCTTGTTCCTTTGGAATTTTTCGATCTCCTTGGTGGTTAGCCAAAGAAATCATTTCGATCATTGGGTGGTTAGCTCGTGATCGTAAACCGTTCACTAGGTGGTTAGCCGACGTGTTCAATCGATTCCGAGGTGGTTAGCCGAAGAGTCACAACGTTCCTTAGGTTGTTAGCCTTCGGATCGGGTTTACCGAGTGCATTCCATAGCTCTCGACGCAGCCATTCATTTGCCCGCCTTGTTCATTCAAGGATTATCCCGTTTCAATTCCGCTTCATTACCGACAAGAGTGTGCATTTTTTGGAGGATCTTTCAAGTGGTATCAGAGCCACGCTCTTGATTACCCGGTATTTTCTAATCATTTTCTCTCTTTTCATATTCTTCTTCTTTCTATCTTTTGTATCAAAACCAATTCAAAAAAAAAGGATTTCGTAAATTAAAAAAAAAAAAAAAAGAAACGAAAAGACAACTAAAATATATATATATATATATATTGGTTCGTAATTCTTCACTTTCTATCTATCTTAGTTTGACGATTTGGTTTTTGAAGCTACCATCGATTTGTTTCGATTTAGTTCCTTAAGAACCGAGGAGAACTTCTAGTGTGTTGTGAGGATATTGCGAGTGTTGAGTGAACAAATTTGAGAGAAACACTTGTGAGATTATTTTACTAACGTGTTTGCTCATTTTTGCGAGGTACAATGTCTGATGAAAGTGAAACCACCACTTCCTGGACGAGAAGTAAAAGAGATGCCGCGATGAATCGCAAGGTGGACGCCATTACTCTAACGATGAACGAAATGAGAAATAATTTGGCCGCCCTTAACGTTAGGACGCCGGCGAGACAAGAAGGAAACAACAGAGCTAACTTGGCCGAAAGTCACGGTTCCGATCATAGCGTTCGTCAAAGAAATCCGCGTGTACCGCCAAGGCATAGGGGAGCCAACAACTAAAACTGGCAACAACACCAACAAGGCGAGAACGGCGAGAATCCGTTTCACGATTTAGCCGATGAATCCGAGGGAAACCAAAGTAGGCAACAACCGGCTAGGTGGAGAAACGATAACGATCTCGGTGATTTGAAGCTACGCATTCTCCCGTTCTACGGGACGAACGATCACGATGCGTTTCTCGAATGGGAAAAGAAAATTGACCTAGTCTTTGGGTGTCAAGACTTTTCCGAACAAAAGAAGGTTAGGTTGGCCGCTACGAAATTTCATAATTATGCTATTGATTGGTGGGATAGTGTTGTGACATGCAGGAGACGCCAATGAATAAATCCCGTTGAGACGTGGGACGAAATGGCGAGGTTAATGCGGATACGGTTTGTTACGATTCACTATCACCGCGAGCTACACCAAAAGTTGCGTAGGCTGTCACAAGGTAGTAAGGGAGTTGAGGATTACTACCAGGAGATGGAAAAAATCATGCTCAAAGCCGATGTTGATGAGTCCCGTGATGCGACTATGGCCCGATTCCTAACCAGAATTAATCGCGATTTGCAAGTTCGCATGGAGATGCAATCCTATGACACCGTTGAGGAGTTGTTGCATAAGGCGATTCTCGTGGAGCAACAACTTAAGAGGAAAGGTGTCACACGGTCACCATTCGTGTCTAAACCGAGCTACACCAAAGGCGAGAAGCCGAGTTACCCGGCCCGTGCGGATACAAAGCCAAAGACGGATTACAAGCCTAGTTCGTCCGGGCACGACTACAAGGGTAAGTGATATGCTCAAATTAATACCGTAAAGTACTAAAGCAGTAGTTGTAGTAAGTGTAGGGGTCGAACCACAAAGACTCAGAGAGATCACACAATAGATTATATATAATCGAATTAAGCTAAGCAATTCAGATGAAATAAAAGCAATAAACAGTAAACGAGTTGTAAGTTCAATGGAGAGAATATCATGATTTTTCTTAGGAAATCAATGAATGCAGATAAACTAACTAGCAGGATTCAGATTTAGTGCGGTTCTTGAACTCAAATCACTAAGCTATAATTAACCAACTGTCGTTGCGAGAATTATCTAAATCTAAATCCTAGGAATTCCAAATCTCTTTGCGAATCCTAAAGTCTAAATCAGCTTTAAAGTTCAGGTTTGATATGTTCATAAATCAATTAAACCAAATTTCTTTGCGAATAATCAATTTGCTCACCTAGGTTCTATCAGGTAATTAATCGCACTTTCGCGCCTAATCAATTATCCTAAGATCTAAGTTCCAGATTCGTCAATCTAGAATTAGCTTTGAGAACAACCTATGGCGAAGAACTAATTCAGATGGTGAATCCTAAACAGATAATCAACCTAGCATTCAAAGAAAACCCTTATGAGAAAACACTAAACCTAAAGTGGATCTACTCAGACATGGTGAATGAAACAATCAATATAACTAAATAAATCATCAATAAAATAATCAGAGAAAGTAAAACAAGGGTTCCAAATCTTCTCTCAGATGAACAGAGTTTCAGACTTATCTCCCTCAAAATCTCTCTCACAAATCAAAGTAAAATAAAGCGTAGCCAACAAAGTGGCTGTAAAATCCCTATAAATAATCTAAATCACGTTTTGGGGCTTCTTGTATATATTAAAGACTTCTGGACCAAGTTGCAGTTCTTCAACTCTTCATTAAAGTCGCGACTTGTAATCTGCTCCGATGGGGGTCGATCTATACCAGGGGGTATCGATCGATGCTTGACGTGAAATCAGGTACTCAGCAACACGAACTTCAGCTCTGCTCCAAAATGCTCCAGAAAGTTCCAATATCTCCAATTATGCTCCAAACGTGTTAAACCTGTAAAAGACTCTAAAAAACTAGAAAGACTCTATAAAACGGATTTATATCATGGATTAAAAGGGGTAAAAACCATGATATATCAACTCCCCCAGACTTAGCCTTTGCTTGCCCTCAAGCAAATAGAAGACTAAACCAGAGAAAGAGGTTTGAAAACGTAGAGACTCACCTGTTCTTGAACCATCGCAGAGACCCTTTTCCTAAGCGCCCAAATGTTACCTAACCAGCTTTTTGATCTAACCACCATGTATTTCTCCGTAGACATTCGCAGCTTTCCCAGACTCCACACATTATCCCACATCATTGTTCAAATAAAACCATCCTCGCCAGTTTCATCGGTGCAGCCAATGTTCAAGAACCTTCTAGATTCTTTACCATACAATATCTTGACAAGGAACCACCATTTTTCACACTTTTTGTATCAATTTCTCTCCCCCAGACTTATTTCTTATTATGTTCTTTTTTTTTTTTTTTTTTAAATCTGCATATATCTGCATATACACATTAAGGTCCAAAACGCGAGTATTGATGGTGTTTGCCACCGAATCTCCGGTTCTTCCCTCTCTATGTATCAAAGGTTTAGGCGAATAGTGGTATCACGAGAAATTTTCCTAACCTCGCTTTCAACCTTTGTGTGATCATTCCCTCACAAGTAGAATAATGAGATCGCTGGAAATTTTCCTAACCCTCTACTCAGAAGAAAATCATTTCATCTTTTATGCTCTTATTTATCAACTTATAACAGGGGAGAGAGATACCATAACTCTAAACACATGGGTTCCTTTATCAGATATGAATGATGAATCAAGCTCTGTAAACACTAACCACATCGATGAAGTGCAAAATTTTGGCTCAGGCTTCAGAAGAACTCTGCTGGAGACATGGATGTTTTCTAGTCAACTGGTCAGCCTTTGGATTTTTCATTAGTCGATCTGGAGCTGATCCTGTAACACTGGTCACTCAAAAACAAAATCAAATCAATAGGTTCAAGCACATGATCATCATCTCCAACAAGTTTTGACTCAATAAAAACAATTTTGACTCGATAAAACAACTGACTCTAAGAAAAACAAACACAATGTCAGCAGACACCTCCCCCAGATTTGAACAACACTGTCCCCAGTGTTATCTAGCCTAGAGTAGGTAAAAGAAAACAAAAGGACAGAATAGAACGAAGAGAAACAAGAAGTTACCTTGCTTGAACGTCTGGTGTTGACCGACACACGGCCTGGTATCGATCGATACTAGGCTTAAGTCGACAAAATGAAAAGCTCATTCGCGATTGGTGTCGGTATCGATCATACTGAGGCAATTTCGAGTTTTGCTCCTTGTTTATCCTGACACAAACACAAAACGAAAATTGCAAAAAAAAAAGACTCAAAAGCTGACTCACCAGTGGGTTGCCTCCCACCAAGCGCTCGTTTAACGTCACGAGCTTGACTTTACGGATGATCAGTCAGGAGAAAAATGAGAACTTGCTTCGAAACAAGCTCCACAATTTGACATCGCCAATTTCAGAGTTCTGCTCATTATGCTCTCCACAAACTCCTGTCCTTTCTCTTTCAGCTCCGAAGTAAGAATAACTCTAGCCTTAGAGAATGGTTTCGAAGTTCCCTTGCACTTCACCTTGTATTCAATGGAATCTTCATCGTACTTCTGAGGGGTTAAAGTCACATGGGGAAAACTTTTTACTCCTTCACTCTTCACCTTCTTCTCTGCCTTAGCTATTTTGACGTCTTTCTTGGTGACGACAGAAGGACCATCCAAAAAGTCCATGACAGTTGGCTCGTCAGGAGGCTCTTCCAAAAGATCAATTATCAATGTCTCTCTTGTGACAACAGTGAAACAAGAGACATGTGTGGGAGCTCCTCTAGAGGGAATGTCATCATAGTAAACCTTCTCGTCAATGTAAGAGAAAGAGATTCTTTTATTAGGCGTGTCTATGATCGCGCCAGCAGTAGCCATAAATGGTCATCCCAGGAGCAAAGGCACCGCAGATCCTTCGCTCATCTCCACAACCTGAAAATTAGTAGGCACCAGACAATCGCTTACTTTAACAAGCAAACCATGGATAGTACCGTATGGAGGTGAGGTGGAGAAGTTCGGAAATGAGAGAAGCATCGTGGGTGATCTTATATCAGCCCTTAATCGTTCAGCGATGTCCCGTGAAATGACACTGACGCTAGACCCTGAGTCAACGAGAGACTCATTGAATTCAACTCCAGAGATAGAGCATGGAACCGCGAATTTCCCTGGGTCTTCCCTCTGGGTCAACTGCCTCAGCAGTAGTGACTTGCATCTTGCCTCAATAAAGAGTAATTCGACCTCTTCCAGAGTTTCTCTGCAATCTTTGAAGTGACTTAGCAGAGGCCAGCCCTCTAGAGCTTCTTCAAAAGAGAACGAGTGGGGTATCCTTCGTACCCTTTTCTCAAAGCCAAGCAGCTGCTTTGGAGTGATGGGGGCTTAGAGGTGTTGAGGAATATGATTTAGCTTCTTGGGCTTGCGAAGTCCTTTTTCAATTAAATCAGGTATCTTCTCGATTGCTGGCTTTGTCTGCGAGTGGTATCGATCGACACCAGGTAGGGTATCGATCGATACTCGGGGTTCTGACACGTCTCGAGATAGGATTTGGACGGGCATCGATCGATGCTTGATGGTGTCGATCGACACTCTGGGATGTGCTGAATCCTTGTCATCATCTTCCACAGGATCGTCGAAATTTCCTGCATTCAAACCCTTTTCTATCACCGCAGTGATCTCCTCGGCATCTCTTACAGTGCTTGCATTGACGTGTTCATTGTGTGAATGAACCATCTTTCCCTTGCCACTTGTTGCAGTCTGAGTTACTTAAGTTTCCAGCATCTTCTGATGAACACTGAGAGCTTCGATCCTTCCACTCAGATCTTTGTACATAGCCTCCATCTTCCCATTGAGGTCGACTGTCATCTTCTGCTGTCCCTAAACCAGTAGTTCAAGCATAGCCTCAGTCTTACTCTCAGGACTCTGAGCAGGTATAGGTTGATAAGAGGAACTCTCATAGTTCCTTGTGTAGCCACTGCACTGAAAATGTTTTTGCCCAAATTGATTCGATCCAAAATCGGCTCCACCAATATAGTTAACGTTCTCCACTTCATTTTCAGCAGCAAAGTGGACTGCTCTTTGGGTCTTTCCCATCAACAAATTGTGCATTGAATCCAACTTAGCATTCACCTCTGCGATTCGATTGCTATCCAAGTTACCAGCTTGCTTCTTGCGCTCCATGTCTAGATTCTTGGTACTATTGATAGATACCAAGTTCTCAATCAACACATAAGCATCGTCGGGATACCTTGTGTTGAAATTCCCATTACTCGCAGCGTCTAAAGACATCTGATACCTCCAATCGATCTCTCTGTAGAAAGTACACAGCAGCTGAACCTGAGTGAACCCATGGTGCGGACAGCCTCTCTGATATGACCTGAAACGAATCCAGGCAGCTTTGAGTGCCTCTGTCGGACCCTGAGAAAACTAAGAAATCTTGTTCCTGAGCTCTTCGGATCTCGCATCATCATAGAAGTTATGCAGAAAAGCAGTCTTAGTTTGATCCCAGGTAGTCAGCGATCCGGGAGTCAACTGCTTCAGCCAGTAAGTTGCTTCTCCACCAAGTGAGTATGGGAAAAGTTTGCAGAAGAGGTAGTCGTAGGACACTCCATTGCACTTGATGCTAGTGACCAAGTCTTAATGTGATCCATGGGATGTTCGCTGGAAAGTCCATGAAAAAGATACTGGCTCACAAGAGTATAGTATGCAGGCTTCAGCTCAAAGTCTTTCCTTTGATAAGCAGGAGGACGGATTGCGGAGCGATTTGCATAAAATTGGTCAGGTCTGTTGTACTCACCAATCATCCTACCACTATTAACCACAGCGTTCTCAGCGTTCACTGCATTTGCGTTCGCTTCACAGCGACAACAGGAGCAGGTGGAATGATGTTTCCCTCCCCATCCAGACGTTGTCCTCTCGTATTGCACAACTGACCCTATTGGTCTCTCAAAGCTCCAGCAACATCCTGAATCAGAATCATTGTGTTGTTCATCTCTGCTGGCTTCTTTGCTTTCCTGTTTGCACGTTCCAAGTTCACACCTGAAACACACTAAAAAGAACGTAAGTAACAAAAACACGTTGAGTATCGATCGATACCAAGTGGTGTCGATCGATATCAACTAAGAAAAGCGTTGGGTGTCGACCGATACTAGGTAGTATCGATCGATACCGACAAGCTTAGTAAAAATTCTCAGACGTAATCTAATGGCGAATTGAGTCCCCGGCAACGGTGCCAACTTTGATATGCTCAAATTAATACCCTAAAGTACTAAAGCAGTAGTTGTAGTAAGTGTAGGGGTCGAACCACAAAGACTCAGAGAGATCACACAATAGATTATATAGAATCGAATTAAGCTAAGCAATTCAGATGAAATAAATGCAATAAACAGTAAACGAGTTGTAAGTTCAATGGAGAGAATATAGGCAAAGGGTTTTTCTCAGGAAATCAATGAATGCAGATAAACTAACTAGCAGGATTCAGATTTAGCGCGGTTCTTGAACTCAAATCACTAAGCTATAATTAACCAACTGTCGTTGCGAGAATTATCTAAATCTAAATCCTAGGAATTCCAAATCTCTTTGCGAATCCTAAAGTCTAAATCAGCTTTAAAGTTCAGGTTTGATATGTTCACAAATCAATTAAACCAAATTTCTTTGCGAATAATTAATTTGCTCACCTAGGTTCTATTAGGTAATTAATCGCACTCTCGTGCCTAATCAATTATCCTACGATCTAAGTTCCATATTCGTCAATCTAGAATTAGCTTTGAGAACAACCTATGGCGAAGAACTAATTCAGATGGGGAATCCTAAACAGATAATCAGCCTAGCATTCAAAGAAAACCCTTATGAGAAAACCCTAAACCTAAAGTGGATATACTCAGACATGGTGAATGAAACAATCAACATAACTGAATAAATCATCAATAAAATAATCAGAGAAAGTAAAACAAGGGTTCCAAATCTTCTCTCAGATGAACAGAGATTCAGACTTATCTCCCTCAAAATCTCTCTCACAAATCAAAGTAAAATAAAGCGTAGCCAAAAAAAGTGGCTGTAAAATCCCTATAAATAACCTAAATCACGTTTTGGGGCTTCTTGTATATATATATTAAAGACTTCTGGACCAAGTTGCAGTTCTTCAACTCTTCATTAAAGTCGCGACTTGTAATCTGCTCCGATGGGTGTCGATCGATACCAGGGGGTATCGATCGATGCTTGACGTGAAATCGGGTACTCAGCAACACGAACTTCAGCTATGCTCCAAAATCTTCAGAAAGATCCAATATCTCCAATTTTGCTCCAAACGTGCTAAACCTGTAAAAGACTCTAAAAGACTACAAAATACTAGAAAGACTCTATAAAACGGACTTATATCATGGTTTAAAAGGGGTAAAAACCATGATATATCAGTAAGGCTGAAGTTTCTAATCCTATTCGGAATCGTGACATCGAGTGCTTTAAGTGTAGGGGCAAAGGTCATTACGTGAACAAGTGTCCAAACCAACGAACTATGATCATGTTGGATGGAGGAGAAATCGTGACCGATGAGGAAGATGATAAGGAGGATTTTGACTCCGTACCCGTCTATGATGACGATGATGAACACGCGGTTGAGGGAGAGCTACTTCTAGCTAGACGTGTTCTTCTTTCTCAAGAGTAGTTCGTGGTAGACGAGCAACATGAGAACTTGTTCCACACTCGGTGCAAGGTTAATGGCAAGACGTGTAATCTTATAATCGATGGAGGAAGTTGCACGAACGTTTCTAGCACGACTATGGTTGAGAAACTTAACTTGGAGATGAGGAAGCATCCGTGGCCGTATAGCCTTTGATGGTTGAGTAACCAAAACCAACTCAAGGTAACACACCAAGTCTCAGTACCTTTGTATATTGGCCGATATGAGGATGAGATCCTATGCGATGTATTGCCCGATGGAAGCTGGTCATATCCTACTTGGAAGACCATGGCAATAAGATCGGAGAACCGTTCACGACGGATACGCTAACAAGCACTCCTTTGAACATAAAGGACGGAAGATCACGCTTGCCCGATTGTCTCTACACGAGGTGTATCTAGATCAGCTCAAGCTTGAGCAAAACTGCAAAGGTAAAAGCAATGTGAGTGATCCCCCAAACACTTTATCTACTAAAAATGAGAGTGAGAGTCCGAGAAAAGCCAAGCTAAAGGCCTTTGAGGGAAAACCCGTGAGGAAAGAAACTCTTTTTGTGAGGCCGAGTGAGATTAAACATGCGCTTATTACTAAGCAACCTTTCGTTTTGCTTATCTATAAGGATGCTCTCGCTAGCATGACTAACCCCGAGCCGGATCTCCCGAGCAATGTGTTGTCTCTTTTGCAGGAATATAGTTATGTCTTTCTGGAAGATAGCCCATGCGGTTTACCTCCCATTTGTGGAATAGAACATCAAATAGACTTCGTTCCCGGAGCAACACTTCTGAACCGGCCCGCTTATCGAACCAATCCGGTTGAGACCAAGGAGCTCCAACGACAAGTCGGTGAACTTATGGAGAATGGTCATATCCGGGAGAGTATGAGTCTGTGTGCCGTTCCGGTACTACTTGTGCCAAAGAAATACGGTTCGTGGAGGATGTGCGTTGATTGCCGAGCCATCAACAATATTACGGTAAAGTATCGCCATCCGATCCCTAGGCTAGATGATATGCTAGATGAACTTCATGGATCTAGTATCTTTTCTAAGATTGACTTGAAAAGTGGTTATCACCAAATCCGGATGAAGGAAGGTGATGAGTGGAAAACCACTTTCAAAACTAAGCACGGTTTATATGAGTGGCTTGTTATGCCGTTTGGTCATACGAACGCACCTAGTACTTTTATGCGTCTCGTGAATCATGTCCTTCGGTCTTTCATAGGTGTCTTCGTTGTTGTTTACTTCGATGATATTTTGATTTATAGTAAGACCTTAGACGATCATGTACATCATTTGCGAATGGTGTTAGACGTGCTTAGGAAGGAACGACTTTTTGGGAATTTTAAAAAGTATTCTTTTTGTTCGGATAACGTGGTGTTTCTAGGTTTTGTGGTGAGTTGTCAGGGCATACAGGTTGACGAGGAAAAAATTAAGTCGATCCAAGATTGGCCGAGTCCTAAGACGGTTGGTGAGGTCCGAAGCTTTCACGGCTTAGCTGGTTTCTATAGACGGTTCGTTCGGGATTTTAGCACCATTTCCGCACCACTAACCGAAGTGATCAAGAAGGAGGTGGGCTTCAAGTGAGAACAATCTCAAGAGGACGCTTTTCAGCTCCCAAAACACAAGCTTACTCACGCCCCTCTTCTCGTTTTACCGGATTTTATGAAAACATTTGAGATTGAATGCGATGCTTCTGGTGTAGGTATAGGTGCCGTGCTAATGCAAGAGAAGAAGCCAATCGCTTTCTTTAGTGAGAAACTCGGTGGAGAAACTCGGTGGAGAAACTCTCAACTACCCGACGTACGATAAGGAATTCTATGCCTTAGTCCGTGCACTCCGAACGTGGCAACACTATCTTTGGGCGAAGAAGTTCATGATCCACACCAATCACCAATCGCTTAGGCATTTGAAAAGCCAACAAAAGTTGAACAAGAGACATGTCCGTTGGATGGAGTTCGTGGAGACTTTCCCGTACGTGATCCAATACAAGCAAGGCAAGGATAACGTCGTGGCCGATGCCTTATCTCAAAGGTATACTTTGCTTTCGACTTTAGATGCCAAGGTGGTTGGATTCGAGATGATCAAGGGAGCATATGCAACCGATCCCGATTTCCAGGAAGTATTTCTAACTTGTGATAAATTTGATTCGGGAAAGTATTTCAAGAGTGACGGTTTCTTATTTTATGAGAACCGATTGTGTATTCCTAACTTTTCTTTGCGAGACCTTCTTGTTAGGAAAGCATATGGCGGGGGCTTGATGGGACATTTCGGTGTGAGCAAGACTCTTTTGGTGGTGCAAGACCATTTCTTTTGGCCGCACATGAAGCGAGACGTTGAACGGATTTGTAACCGGTGCACAACTTGTAAGTTAGCTAAATCCAAAAGCCAAAGCCAAGGTATGTACACTCCTTTGCCGATTCCTAGTGCACCATGGACCGACATTTCAATGGATTTTGTGTTGGGTTTGCCGAAAACTAGGAGAGGTAGTGATTCGGTCTTTGTTGTTGTAGATAGGTTTTCTAAGATGGCTCATTTCATTCCATGCCATAAAACCGATGATGCATCTAACATTGCCGATTTGTTCTTTAGGGAGATTATCCGTTTGCATGGGATGTCTAGGACGATAGTTTCAGATAGAGATACCAAGTTTCTTAGCTATTTTTGGAAGACCCTATGGTCTAAACTAGGAACTAAGCTATGTTTCTCTACGACGTGTCACCCGCAATCTGATGGTCAAACCGAGGTAGTCAATAGGACCTTAGGTACGCTTTTGCGAACGGTGATAAAGAAAAATCTTAAGTCGTGGGAAGATTGTTTGCCTCATGTTGAGTTTGCTTATAATCGTGTCGTGCATTATACTACTTCCTTCTCTCCTTTTGAACTTGTTTACGGTTTTAATCCACTTACACCTTTGGATCTAACCCCTTTACCTTTGAGTGAGCGTGTAAGCATGGACGGAAAGAAGAAGGCCGAGCTGGTCAAGCAAATGCATGAGAAGGCAGAGCAACATATCGAGCACAAAACAGAACAATTCCGCAAGTATGCCAACAAAGGACGAAACAAGAAGACATTTGAATCTGGTGACCTTGTTTGGATCTATTTGCGAAAGGAGCGGTTCCCAGAGGAACGAAAGTCTAAACTCTTGCCGAGAGTTGATGGACCATTCACGGTTTTAGAGAAGATCAACGGCAACGCTTACAAAATCGATCTTCAAGGTAAGTACCCCGTTAGCTCTAGCTTCAACGTTTCTGATATCATTCCCTTTATTGTAGATAAAGCAGATTTGAGGACAAATCCTTTTCAAGAGAAGGGGGATGATAGATTCATGGGCACGCCTGATTTGGATGAGGTTCCGGAGGAAGCTTTGATCATTCCCGAAGGTCCCGTTATGCGGTCCAAGACGAAGAAGTTAGTCGGAGCTGTTCGGAAACTACTTAACGGCGTTCGGAACGAGGATGAAGACCAACTTACACACTACGCCTTGACCTCAATATCAGTTGCGGATTCTTCTTGAGGTTGGCCGCATGTGTAAGTTGTTGTACTCTTTTTCCTATGCTCGGTTTGTCCCAATGGGTTTTCCAAGTAGAGGTTTTAACGAGGCAATGGCTTACACTTTCATATCCGGTCTAATCGCAAGTTGAATTCCGAGGGATTTGCCAAGGAAATATTTCCAAGGGATTATTTCCGAGGGACTTTTCCGAAGGATTTTCGCGAGGGATTTGCCGAGGGACTTTCTTTCCGCGGAAGACTAGTCAAAGTAGCTGAGGGGTCATTTAAACTTTCTAGTCAAAAATCTTAGTCTTTATTTCTATTTTCGAGTCATTGTTTTCCTCACATTTTCTTTCATTTTCGAGAATGGTATCTTTGAACACTTCTCTTATTTTTCTATATAAACCATGTTATCCCTTTGAGAATATTCATTCATCTTTTATAAAATTCTCTTTGAGAATTTCTCTCTTGTTCCTTTGGAACTTTTCGATCTCCTTGGTGGTTAGCCAAAAAAATCATTTCGATTATTGGGTGGTTAGCTCGTGATCGTAAACCGTTCACTAGGTGGTTAGCCGACGTGTTCAATCGATTCTGAGGTGGTTAGCCGAAGAGTCACAACGTTACTTAGGTGGTTAGCCTTCGGATCGGGTTTACCGAGTGCATTCCATAGCTCTCGACGCAGCCATTCATTTCCCCCGCCTTGTTCATTCAAGGATTATCTCGTTTCAATTCCGCTTCATTACCGCCTTGAAAGATCCTCCCAAAAACGCATACTCTTGTCGGTAATGAAGCGGAATTGAAACGGGATAATCCTTGCACTATAAGAAAACAACGATTTGTCGACTGTAGAAAGAGTCGCAAAATAGTCGCTAAAAGCGATGGTACGACTAACTTGCGACTAAAGAACGTAGTCGGTAATCTTTAGTCGCTAAAGAACGTAGTCGTATAAATAGTCACCATTTGGCGACTACTTTCCGACTACGACCATGAATAGTGTAATAGTCGTAAAATAGTCGCACATTGTAATAGTCGTAACATAGTCGCACATTGTAGTAGGCGTAAAATAGTCGCATAAATTAGGCGACTAGTAAACGACTATATGAAGGGTCAAGATGCAGTCGGATAATTGTAGTCACTAAATATAGTTGTAAAATTTAGTGACCATCTACCGACTATTGTATGACTAATTTGACGACTATTCGGCGACTAATCAGAACATAAGCTTCGATGATGTAAATATACGGCGACTACTATGCGACTGTTTAGTGACTATTTGGCGACTACTATGCGACTGTTTATTGACTATTTTTGTTGTCAATATTAGAATTTGGTTTGAACGATTGGTATTTGTTTGTTTCTCAAATGTAAACCTGTGTTACAAACTTAAATTACTAAACAACCGAAATTTCATTCAAAATACCATTTGATTACAAATATTAACCAATGTATTCAAACTCCATAACAAGTTCACAACACAAGTTCTAAAAAAACAGAGGTAACACAAGTGATAAAACAAAACAGAGGTAACATAAGAAGTAGATGGTTGATCTGTTGATGGAAGCATATTAGTTGTTGCTGGAGGTGAATTAGCAGACAAGAAGTCGAGAAACCTCGAATCAGTTTGGCGCAAGTACTTTTCCACCAAGGAGAAGTGCTCGAACTTGTCCTTTTGCTCAGCCGCAGCTCGGGAGTGCTGTGCTTCACATGCAGAAATCTCAGCATCACGCCGTTTATTATAGGCAGCCTGCTCCTCGATTTTCCGTTGAGCTTCCTTCAGTTGCTCTTGCAGTGCAACAAACGAGGAAGAGTCTCCCGGTTGCTTGCGCTTGCCATTGATAAGAATCTCCTTCAGGCTTCCAACTCCATAAGGAGTTCCTCGCAAATCCAAGTCAGTGGACTGTGAAAAAGTAAGAGAAAAACGTAATTAAAGTAGACAAAAGCCAAGACAATATAAATGTGGACTGAAAATGTTACTTACCTCAAGAAAGATGCCAGTATAGTCATCTGTTGTTAGCTCTCGAGGTCGAGAAGCACCGTCTGAAACATCTGAAGCCTCTGTCACGAGGTCAGACAACTTCTGTTGCAGCTTCTCCTGATATCTTAGAGCGATTTTCTCCGCCTTCTTATCGACATAGGTACCATCTGGTTTTGTATGTGTCTTGATGAAAACCTCACAAAGACTAACCGATCGTCCCAATTCCGCTTCCTACAATGTTACAAAATAAACAACGATTATGAAATTTTTTTAAGTTGTTAAGGTGTAAGAAAAATTAAAAGTTACTTACCATTTCATGTTGAATTTGTTGATATGACTTCGGCCCTGACAAGTGGATGTGAGGACCGTGATCTTGACGGTCAGACAGACGAGCATTGGAATAGGTGAGACTCCTCAGCTTTGCTTCTTCAGTGTCCCAGTTCCGAGTCATCGTATTCCAGAGCGTGTCACCGTTCCAATTAGGTCGCTCTTGACTAGTACTTGCACTGCTAACCATGTCCTTCATCCGGCGTTGACAGATTTCATCAAAATAGTCTTTAAATGTCCCTGTTATCAAGGGATCCTAGGTGTGGGTTTTCTACAATACAAAGACAACAGAATGTTAGTGAAAACATCAGAAGCAAACCTATATGACAGAAAACATCACACTGCTATAGAACAGAAAACTTTACCGCGAACTCGAGGAAGTATCTTTCTTGTCTCTCCCGAGGCACACATGTCCAGCTATAGTAGGGACCATCGAATTTGTTTGTAAACACTTTAGTGATTTTCCTAACCAGTTTCGATCCCATGTCGCGAGTAAACCTGCAAAAACACACATGAAATAAAGCAAACGTTTATTTAACTTAAGACTTCAAAACACATGAAACCAGAAGACCTAAGACCTAAGACATAAAATCAAACACAGACACAAACACATTCAAACACAGACATGAAACACATTTCAGAGAACTAAGACCTAAGACCTAAAACCAGAAGACCTAAGACCTAAGACCTAAAACCAGAAGACCTAAGACTTCAGAGAACTAACACTAATAGACACATGAAACCAGACATGAAACAATTCTAATCAAACACATGAAACCAAACACAATTCTAATCAAAGCAAACACGTTCTAATCAAATCCATCAAACACATAGACAATTCGCATCAAAGACAGACACAAACACATTAAAACACAGACATGAAACACATTTCAGAGAACTAAGACCTAAGACCTAAAACCAGAAGACCTAATACCTAAGACTTCAGAGAACTAACACTAATAGACACATGAAACCAGACTTGAAACAATTCTAATCAAACACATGAAACCAGATACAATTCTAATCTAAGCAGACACGTTCTAATCAAATCCATCAAACACAGAGACATTTCAGAGAACTAAGACCTAAGACCTAAAACCAGAAGACCTAAGACCTAAGACATCAGAGAACTAACATTAATAGACACATGAAACCAGACATGAAACACATTCAAACACATTCTAAACTAAGATAGATTAACACATTTCTAAACACATCAAACTGTGTCTACGCTAAGACTCAGACACAAACACAATTCAGACACAAACACAATTCTAATCAAACACAAACACAATTCTAATCAAATCCAGTAAACACATTCTAATCAAATCCATAAATACATTATACACACATACACGATTCAATGCACAATCACATTCAAACACAAAACACATTCTAAACTACACTCTATCCTAAACAGGGTCTGTTCAAATGCGATAAAAAGATGGAGAAGATGGCAGGGTCATACCAGCTCGAGTTCGGCGTCGGTGTGGGAGAGAGGACAGTTGTAACTTATCCCGGTCTGGGACCATAAGCAGTGCATTGAGAGCCTTTAACGTGTCTTCCTGGAGATCCGGCAACACTGGAGATTCATCTTCGAAACTGTGTCCGTGAGAAGATGGATGACTCTGAGCCTGAGAGTTCTGATGTGGTGACGGTGGAGCCTCCAGTGGATCCGATTCAGGCGCACGGCGTTCTTCACTGTTGAAAAGTTGTTGTGGCGGTGGAAAGCTCTGGAAATTTGGTGCTGAGGTTGACGGTTGATTGTCGACGGCGACTTGAGGTGGTGTCGCCTGAGTCGGAGGAACTTGGGCAGCCGGGGTGATGTTGTACTGCGGCGAAAGAGATCTCGGTGTTCGCGACATCGTCAGAGAGGGATTGTAACCTCTGCGTCTCTGAGAAAGATTGGGAGCGTGTTTTCTCTTCTGATTCTTACCCTTCTTAGCTTCTGGCATCGTCAGAGAATGGCAAGAAAAGAAGTAGAAGAGATCCGAGAGGAGAAATCGAAGGAGAAGAAGAGATTCGAGAGGAGGAGAAGAGATTCGAGAGGAGAAGAAGATGAAATCGAAGGGTTTCGCGAAGAAGGACTTAGGGATTTAGGGCTTTCGTAGGTTTTTTTGTTTAATCTGAATAAATCAGGTCAACTTAATAATTTGTATGTGTGTTAAAAAATGATTAAAGACTATGGCCTAATTGTAAAGACGCACACATGTTCCTCTTCACCCGGGTTCGAGTCCTGTGACGGACATATTTTGTTTTTTTTCCTTGAATACATCTGGTCGATTTATAAATGTGTGTGTGTGATAAATACTGATTAAAGACTATGGCCTAGCGGAAAAGATCGCAAACATGTTCACTCAAACCCGGGTTCGAGTCTGGTTGATGATTGTTTTTTTTATATATCCTGAATACATCTGGTCGAGTTATAAATGTGTGTGTGTGATAAATACCGATTAAATACTATGGCCTAGTGGTAAAGATCGACAAATTCCCAATTTGAAGCAGCCTCTGATCAACCCTCCATTATTTTCTTCACCCATAAGTTGTTATTCTGAGTCTCTTTTGTCTTCAACGGACGAGAAGCTTTTGGGTAAATGGAAAACATGCGTCGACAATTCGGTTGATAGGTTATTGGCTTTAATTTCTTTGCATATTTGAACAATGTTGTCATCTATTACTCTACTTTGGAATCGAATTATACATATATATTTTTGGTTCTTCTGACACAAGTTTATATAAAGACAATTCCTCTTCTCTGAAGGTAGTTCTGTTCTCGTCACATTCAAATAGATGCTTTAGGATGTGGTTAAGATTACCATCGCTTAAAACTCCACCAAAGAATCTTCATGTATGAGACAGATCCCATCCAGATAGTTCATCAGATTAACTCATGTTTTAATGTTGATTTTTACCCGTGGAGAATCTAAATTAAAAATAAAAATTGATTTCAAATAAACGATTTTTATGAAAAATTCTTTGACAAAAAAATTAATAATATGGATCTATGTATGTAGTTTTCTTAAAAATAGTGCAAAATTCATTGGCGATAACACTGAACAAAGAAAACAATTATCTACGAGAAGGCGTGCTATGTGGACTGTAAGCTATAAAGCATGTAGTGTGACAATACCGGAAAGTCGTGCTACTCTTGATGAGTGCCGTGAACTTGAGCAAAAAGGATGTGGACTGAAGACACCTTCGTTGAACCTACATGCTACAAGGAATATAAAAGATATCAGTATCCATTTATTTTCTTACTATGCGACTTGAGAATCTAACTACCTAAGAATCTATTTTTCCATTCATTATTTGTAATTTTGTTTGGAATTATCATCTTTGACAACTTTTCTTTTACCATATAAATAACCAAACTATGAACATGCACTTTAACAAAAAAAAAATATATAATAACCTAAAACTAATAAAAACAATTATGGAAAAACCGGGCGTAGCCCGGTGTAACCCCTAGTTTGTAATATAATGCGAAATGAGGAATACAAACTTATTTAAGTATTACTGATTCAAATATGTTTAATTTGTAAATTTTAAGTTTATAACATATTTAATAAATGTTTGGATTTGGCAACATGTTAAAAAAAAAGGGGTGTTTGGAAATAGATTCTAAAAGTGTTTCTGTTTTAATAGTATAGATTCTCATAATAACGCAGATGATAAATAAACATGTTATTGTATCTTTTTTTTTATCATAATCAATCAACCTAAATTTTTAAATATTCAAAATTAGTAAAACATAATTTTTTTTAAAAGAAAAGCGCGAAAAATGCAAAATGCAAAGACTCATGAAAGAAAATGGTAGTTAGTAAGGGATGAAATCCTCTCCCAAACTTAAACCACACTGTCCTCAGTGTGAAATAAATTGAGTAAGGATGGATAAATAGATGTATATAATAATCAAAAAAGTTTAAGGAAAAAGAAAACTTACCTGGACGTGGTTGGGGAATGGATTTGGAAATGGAATGGTGGTGTTTGGGGAATGGTAGATGGTGATATGGTGATGGGGAATGGGTATGGAGGTGTTTGGGAATGGTTTGGGATCGATCGGGGATCAAACAGAGTCGATCGGGGTTGACAGGGGAGTGGTCGGGGGTCGAATGCGTGCAGCCGTGGTCGATGGGGTGCTCACCGAGGATCGGTGGGATGCACCCGTGGTCGATGGCTCGTTCACCATTGGTCGGTGGGATGCACCTGCGGTTGATGGCTTTTGCGGTCAAGTCCGTCCTCGCGGTTCGTGCTGGATCGAGCAACTTCGAGCAGTTATTTCACCTTTTTGTCTTTTCGGTTTTTTTTTTTGGGGTTTATTTTTTATTTTTTTGAAAGCTGAAAACTAAGAAAATGAAAACATTAATAGAAAAACGAAAAATAAAAACGTACCTAAAAATAGGTTGCCTCTCATTGAGCGCTTTTGTTTAGAATCGTTTAGCTCGACGTTGGTAGCTAGATGAGATTACTCGTAGAAGGACAGTGTCTTAGGACAAGTCTTCTTTGATCTCCTTCGGGTCTCTTCGTCATGTGAATCATCTCTCCATAGTGAGCCGGGATCGGGATCGGGATCCTTCGGTTTCTTGAACTTGAGCGGGACAACATTGTAGAATATATCTTTGTTGACGTTGACAAAGGAAACACGTTGATTGGGGCCAATCCATGACGGCTCCATCGGTTGACAAGAAAGGCCATCCTAGGATTATCGGTGTTGCATCCACTACAAGAAAACAACAAATTTACGACAAACATATACGTCGTAAAATCGATGTAAAACATGTTTTGGGATGGATTAGCGACGAATCATAATTCGTCGTAAATCGATTGTCGTAACTCGATATACGTCGTAAAATCGTTGTAAACATTGCGACGTATTAAAATCGTCGTAAACAATCCGTCGTAAAATCGTCGTAATGTTACATCGGAATTACGCCGCCAATTACCTCATTGGTATATCGTTGCTAAGTCGTTGTAACATTACGACGAGTTCACATCGAATTATCAAATTATAGGTTCATAATTTCGTCGTAAACGCATCGTAAGATTTCGTCGCAAATGCATTGGTACGTCGATGCAGAAATAAATCGATGTAAAATCATCGTAAATTGTTAATTGTCATAAAATCATCGTAAATTGTAAATCGACGTAATTTCATTGTAAATCGTGAAATGTCGTAATTCCGTCGTAAGTGTCGATTGTCGTAAATTCGTCGTACATAAATGTATATATTAAAATATATAATTTATTAATAATTATAACTATAATTATATAATTATAATATATTATTAACTAATTAATAAAATTATAATTATAATTATAAATAAAATTCCAAATACAAAATAAAATTCTGAATACAAAATACAATTCAAAATGCAAAATAAATATCAAAATACTAATTATTAACTTGAGAATTAATACCCAAGTTACCGAAAAGCTCTTCATCCGTGCTCTGCTTCACTTCTGCACGTTGTGCCGCAAGCGGATCCGCAACATCCTGATGGTCTTCGCTCAGGGCCGAGGTCGAAGCTTGTTGATGCCTCAGTGCAGACGCCAATGCGGCGTTACTCGCGGCAATGATATCGAAGAGAGAATCATAGCCTTGCATCTTCTCATCGAATACTAGTTGCCTCGCCCGTTGTGTTGTTTAACTCGTTCCGCAACACAACCGGATCCTCCAACTGATGATGTGCGGAAGACGAGGTGACGACACTCTTGCGGATAGATCATATCCCTAAAACTCTGCCCTTTTTCTTCAGGGCAACCTTAAAAAACAAACCGGTAAATTTAATAAATTCAATACAAAATAATTTCGTAAAAATTAAATTTGAATATTATTACCTCTTCGTATATCTAGTCCATCTGGCCATGGTCAAAGCTGCAGTGGATTGGACCAAGCTACCAGATGAGTGCTGCTGAGAGAATTGAGTTTGACGCTCGGCGATCCTTGCTATAGCATCATTGTAAACCCGCTCCACTCGAGGATCCACAAAAGAACCATCTTTCTTTTTATGAGTTTCCTCAAAAACACGGGTTATTGGCGGTAGTTCGCCTCCGCTTGCCTAACAAAATGACATTCGTAAAAAAAGTAAAACGGTTATTGATTAATTTTAATTAATAACAAAATAACAAAAAACATAAATTAATCGAAAAAATCTTACCATTTGAAGGCGCCTTCCCGCAAAGGACGTTTGACCCGAAGTATGGGTCATAACCGCCGGAAGACCGCCTGGACCGACAATGTTACAAGAAGCGGAACACTTGCCGGCCACCATCTGCGAGTGTGGATTAGTCCGGTATGCCTTCAATCCGTTCCATTCTTCAGAAGACATGTATGGGGGCTTCGCGTTATCGCCGTTATTCTCCCACTTCCTCTTCCAATCGGAGACGGTGTTATTGAGCCACAATTTTGCCTTCTTTTTAAATTACGTCTTCACCATCTCGTTGATCGCAATGTCCCAATGCCATTTTTGCTATAAAAAAGACAAAAAGAATTAGAAACGATTAAATAAAATAATGAATACTCAAAAAAATAATTAGAAAACGATTAAATTACCGCTAAGCATTTGAACCATGTCTCGATTACGTCGTCTGGAACCGCAGACCAATTTTGGTGAGGCTCATGGAAATAGCTATTTATTGTGTCAGACACACTCCGTCCGACTTTGTTATCTTCTTTAAACCTGAAAAATGATATTTATTAGTATACAAAAATAAATTTTCAAACAAAAAAAATTAAATTACGTACCAAAAAAGTATTGGACGGCCGATTCGGATCTAACCGAGGGAGACACTCACGACCCGATGAAAGCAAAAAATCTTGCACCGTGTATTCCACCCGTGTATTCCACATATAGCAATGCGGGACGAGGAGCATTTGGAGGAGGCGGTGGTGGCGCTGGTGAAGACCCAAAATCCGGCACCGCAGACGGTGTGGCAGATGATGACGGGATTTCCGAATTAGTATTCAGTCCTGACCCATCGCCCATAAACATTCGGCAGTGCGACTTACGTGGCCCCATATGTAACTACAAAAAAATTATATCAAGCAAATTATTAAATAGTCGTAACGAATATCATAAACATAATCCAATAATACCAATCCTATCTTAATTATCCAATCCTATCTAACAATTATAATAATATTAAATATTGAATTTAAAAAAAAACTTACCTTAGTCGAGAGAGAGTTGTGGTAGAGAGAGAGTGAATTTGAGTTGTGAGGGAGAAGAAAAAGGTCGGCTTTTTTATGTAGAGTTTGTGGCCGTCGTAAAACCGATGTAAGTTTACGACGAAACCATCGTAAGATCGTCGTAAAATTAAAACCGAAAAATTAACCAATCAAATTTTTTCCCCCGCGGTAAATTTAATGTTTTCAATTTAATATGATTTTACGACGGATCGGTCGTAAAATCGTCGTAAACTTGAAACCGAAAATTAAACCACCCACATTTCACCCCCACGTGGTAAATATAATGTTTTCGATTTACGACGATTTTACGACGAATCATCGTAAAATCGTCGTAATTTACCGACGTAATTAAGACGGATTGATATATCATGGTTTTTACCCGTTTTAAGCCATGATATAAGTCCTTTTTATAGAGTCTTTCTAGTATTTTGGAGTATTTTAGAGTTTTTTCAGGTTTTAGGTACGTTTGGAGCATTATTGGAGATATCGAAGCATTTTGGGGCATTTTGGAGTCAAGCAGAGATCCTGTAGCTGAAACACCGATTTATCACCCGAGTATCGATCGATTCCCATCGAAGAAACAGAAGGATCGCGACTTATTGAAGATTTGAAGAACTACAAATTGCCCCAGAAGACTTTATTATTTAAAAGAAGGCCCAGAACGTGTTTAGTAGTATTTATTTAGGTTTTACATCCACTTTTGTGGCTACGTTTTCATTACGCATTATTCTACTTTGGTTTTTGGTGAGAGAGCTCTTAAGGGAGACAAGTCTGAAACTCTGTTCATCCGAGAGAAGATTTCGAACCTCTGTTTTACTCTATTCTTTATTATTTATTCAAGTATTTATTTAGTCATGTTTATTGTTTCAATCTCCATGTCTTAGGAGATCTTTTGTTAGGTTTAGGGTTCTCATAAGGGATTTCTTTGAATGCTAGGTTGATTAGTTGTTTAGGGTTCATAATCTGAATTAGTTATTTGCCTTAGGCTGTTCTCAAAGCTAATTCTAGATTGATCACCTAGAACTTAGATCTTAGGTTAATCGATTAGGCACGACAGTGCAATTGAGAAACCTGATAGAACTTAGGGTGAGCAAAATAACTATTCGCAAAGAGATTTGGTTTAGTTGTTTTGTGAACAAATCAAACTTGAACTAAAAGCTTTAGATAATTCTCGCAACGGGAGTTGGTTAATTATACTTTAATGATTTGACTTCAAGAGATTTGGAATTCTTGGATTCGCAAAGAGATTTAGAATTCTAGGATTTAGAGTTAGATAATTCTCGCAACGGGAGTTGGTTAATTATACTTTAATGATTTGAGTTCAAGAGCCGCGCGTCACCTGAACCCTGATTAGTTAGTTTGTCTGCATTCATTGATTTCCTGAGAAATACCCTGAACCTATCTTTTTTCCATTGAACTTACAACTCGTTTAATTTACGTATTTGCTTTCAATTCAATTTATCACTTAGCTTAATTCAAAATTTAGAATCTATTGTGTGTTTCCTTGAGTCTTTGCGGATTCGATCCCTAAGTATTACAATCGACAAAGCTTTAGTAGTTTTAGGGTATTAATTTGAGCTTATCAAATTTGGCGCCGTTGCCGGGGACTCAATTCGCCATTAGATTTTAATTTGAGAATTTCAACTAAGTTCGACCAGTATCGATCGACACCCTAGTGGTATCGGTCGATACATGTCGTGAATTTTTGTGTTACTTACGTTCTTGACTTTTCTGTTTCAGGTGCATGCCTACTCGTGAAACCAGAAGGAACAAGAACACTCAGCTAGTTAATCTGTCAAACGAGAAGCTAGCACTTTTGGAACGCACAAACAAAAAAGCAAAGAAGCCAGTAGAGATGAACAACAATCCAGTGGTTTTGGTTCAAGATGCAGCTGGTGCCTACATAGACCGAGAAGGTCAATTGTGCAACGAGAGAGGGCAGCGACTCGATGAAGCTGGAAACGTCGTTGCCCCTGCAGCTGTTGCGAGTGTTGGGAATGTTGCGGTTGATCGTGGTAGAACGATTGGTGAATACAACAGGCATGATCAGTTCTATGCCAATCGATCAGCGATTCGCCCTCCCGCTTTTCAGAGAAATGACTTTGAGCTGAAACCTGCATACTTCACTCTTGTGGGTCAGCACCCTTTTCATGGTTTTTCTCATGAACACCCCATGGATCACGTTGAGAGGTTTGAGGATTTGGTTACTAGCATCAAGTGCAATGGAGTGTCCTATGATTACCTTTTCTGTAAGCTTTTCCCATACTCTCTTGGTGGGGATGCAACTTATTGGCTCAAGCAGTTGCCAGCTGGATCACTGACTACTTGGGAGGAGACTAAGAATGCGTTTTTGAACAATTTCTATGATGATGCAAGATCCGAGGAGGTTAGGAATAAGATCTCTCAGTTTTCTCAAGGAACGACTGAGGCATTCAAGGCTGCTTGGGTGAGATTCAGGTCATATCAGAGGGATTGTCCACATCACGGGTACACTAATGTTCCGTTGCTGGGTATCTTCTACAGAGGGATCGATTGGAGGTACCAGATGGCCTTAGATGCTGCGAGTAATGGGAATTTCAACACCAGGTATCCTGACGATGCTTATGTGCTTATTGAGAACTTGACGTTTAGCAATAGCACCAAGAATGCAGACTTTGAGCGAAGGAAGCAGACTGGGGGTATGTATGGATCGCATATTGCTGAGGTGAATGCTAAGTTGGATTCGGTGCATAATCTGTTGATGGGAAAGACCCAAAAAGCGGTCCACTTTGCTGCTGACGATGAAGTAGAAGATGTTAACTACATTGGTGGAGCTGAGTTTTAAGGTCATAGGTATCAATACTAGCAAAATAACAACCGAAACTTCACCAGCAATGCTCAGCAAGGAGGGTACCAATCTCCACCACTCCAAGCTCCTGAAAGCAAGGTTGAATCTATGCTTGAACAACTTCTTCAGGGACAACAAAATATGACAGTGGATTTCAATGGGAAGATGGATGCCATGTATGCAGATCTGAATGGGAAAATTGAGTCTCTCAGTATTCATCAGAAGATGCTGGAAACTCAAATAGCTCAGACTGCAACAACTGTCAAGGGAAAGATGGTTCATTCACAGAATGAATACGTCAATGTAATCACCTTAAGAAGTGATGAAGAGGTCATTGCAGTGGTAGAAAAGGGTTTGAATGCAGAAAAATTCGCAGAGATTGAAGGTGATTTTGAGCCTGATTCGGCTGTATCGACCGACACCCACCCTGTATCGATCGACATCCACCATGAATCGATCGACACTCCTCGCAGACTGAGCTAGAAATTGAGAAGACACCTGAGTTGATTGCAGAAAGGGTTTACAAGCCTAAGGTGCCATATCCTAGACCACCTAGTCATCTCCTAAATCCCATTACTGCAAAGAAGTTGCTCGGTTTTGAGAAGATGGTAAGGAGGATTCCCCATACGATGTCTTTTGAAGAAGCTTTGGATTACCGCCCTTTGCTTAGTCACTTCCAAGATTGCAGAGAAACTCTAGACGAGATCGAGGCAGTCTTCATCAAGGCAAGAAGCCCACCACCACCAATTAAGCAGTTGACTAAGAAAAAAGACCCAGGAAAATTTTCAGTTCCATACTCTATCTCTAGAGTTGAATTCAAAGAGTCTCTCGTTGACTCAGGGTCTAGTGTCAATGTCATGTCAAAGGCACTTGCAGAGACGTTGAGTATTGGTGATATTAGATCTGCTGAGATGACTCTCACGTTCTCGAACTCTTTCACCTCAACCCCATATGGTACTATCCCTGATTTGCTGGTTAAAGAAGGAGATTGTCTGGTTCCTGCTGATTTTCAGGTTGTGGAGATGAGTGTGAGATCTAGTACGTCTTTGATTCTTGGAAGATCGTTCATGGCTACAATTGGTGCAATTATGGATACGCCCAGTAAGAGAATCTCGTTCTCATACATTGACAAAGAGGTCTTCTACAAAGCCAGTCCCTCTTAAAGAGCTCCCAAACATATCTCTTGCATCACCGTCGTCACAGGAGAGACGTTGGTGGTTGATGTTTTGGACGAGCCTTATGATGAGCCGAATATCATAGACGTTCTAGATGGTCCTTCTATCATCACCAAGAAAGACATCAAAACGGCTAAGGCAAAGAAGAAGGTGAAGAACAAAAGAGTCAAGGGTGCTACCTATATGACTTTAATCCCTCATAAGTGTGATGGAGATTCGATTGAGTACAAGGTGAAGTGGAAAGGAACCTAAAAACCATTCTCTAAGGCTAGAATTATTCTTACTTTGGAGCTGAAAGAGAAAGGAAAGGAGGTTGTGGAGAGCATGTTGAGCAGAACTTTGAAGCTGGAAGTGTCTAGTTGTAGAACTTGCCTGGGAGTAAGTTCTCAATTTTCTCCTGACTGATCACCTGAGCCAAAGTCAAGCTAACGACGTAAAACAAGCGCTTTGTGGGAGGCAACCCACTGGTGAGTCTGTACATATTTATTTTATTTTCTTTTGATTTTTGGTTTTATGTCTTGTGTTTTTGACTGAACTAGGAGAAACAGACGTTGCATCGGCCAAATCGCCTTGGTATCAATCGATACCACCTGAGTATCGATCGATACCACCTGAGTATCGATCGATACCACCTGAGTATCGATCGATACCGCCTGAGTATCGATCGATACCCCACGCGTAAGAAAGTTATGTGTCAATGAAAAAAAAGTTACCTGTGTCGACCAAAGCCTGATATCGATCGATACGAGTGCTGTGTGTCGGTCGACACTCACACCCCATCCGATAACTTCTTCGTTTTTTCACAATTCCACTCAGTTCTCTTGGTTTCTTTTACCGACTCTAGGCTAGATAACATTGGGGACAATGTTGTTTAAGTCTGGGGGAGGTAGTTGCTGACAACGTGTTTGTTTTTCTTAAAGTCAGTTCGTCATTTTATTGAGTCAAAACCTGTTGGAGACTGTGATATTTTTCTTGACTCTATTGTTTTGACCTTGCTTCTAAGTGACCATTGTTACATAATCAGTTTTAGATCGGACTAATGAAAAATCCAAAGGCTGACCAGTTAACTAGAAGACACCCATGTTTCCAGCAGAGTTCATTCAAGCCTGAGCTAATTCTTTGCACTTCATCGATGTGGTCAATGTCCATAGAGCTTGATTCCTCATTCATATCTGACAAAGAAACCCATGTGTTTAAAGTAATGGTATCTCTCTCCCCTGTTATAAGTTAATAAATAAGAGCATAAAAAGATGAAATGATTTTCTTCTGAGTAGAGGGCTAGGAAAATTTCCAGCGATCCCATTATTCTACTTGTGAAGGAATGATCACACAAAGGTTGGAAGTGAGGTTAGGAAAATTTCCTGTGATACCACTATTCACCTACGCCTTTGATACATAGAGAGGGAAGAACCGGGGATTTGGTGGCAAACACCATCAATACTCGCGCTTCAGACCTTAATATGTATATGCATATCTAAAAAAATAAATAAAGAACATGACGAGAAACAAGTCTGGGGGAGAGAAAACAATACCAAAAAGTGTGTAAACAGGGTGGTTCTTTTGTCATGATATTGTATGGGAAAGAGTCTAGAAGGTTCTTGAACATTAGCTGCAGCGATGAAACAGGTGATGAGGGCGTTATTGGACAACGCTGTGAGATTATGTGTGGAGTCTGGAAAAGCTGCGAATGTCTACGGAGAAGTACATGGTGGTTAGATCTGGAGCTGGTTAGGTGACATTTGGGTGCTTAGGAAAAGAATATTTGCGATGGTTCAGGAACAGGTGAGTCTCCATGTTTTCAAACCTCTTTCTCTGGTTTGGTTTTCTGTTTGCTTGAGGGCAAGCAAAAGCTAAGTCTAGGGGAGTTGATATATCATGGTTTTTACCCGTTTTAACCCATGATATAAGTCCTTTTTATAGAGCATTTCTAGTATTTTGGAGTCTTATAGAGTCTTTTTAGGTTTTAGGTACGTTTGGAGCATTATTGGAGATATCAAAGCATTTTGGAGCATTTTGGAGTCAAGCAGAGATCATGTAGCTGAAACACCGATTTATCACTCGAGTATCGATCGATACACTTATGGTATCGATCGATACCCATTGAAGAAACAGAAGGATCGCGACTTATTGAAGATGTGAAGAACTGCAAATTGCCACAGAAGACTTTATTATTCACAAGAAGGCCCAAAACGTGTTTAGTAGTATTTATTTAGGTTTTACAGCCACTTTTGTGGCTACGCTTTCATTACGCATGCATTATTCTACTTTGGTTTTTGGTGAGAGAGCTCTTAAGGGAGACAAGTCTGAAACTTTGTTCATCCGAGAGAAGATTTCGAACCCCTGTTTTACTCTATTCTTTATTATTTATTCAAGTATTTATCCAGTCATGTTTATTGTTTCAATCTCCATGTCTGAGTAGATCTTTTGTTAGGTTTAGGGTTCTCATAAGGGATTTCTTTGAATGCTAGGTTGATTAGTTGTTTAGGGTTCATAATTTGAATTAGTTCTTTGTCTTAGGTTGTTCTCAAAGCTAATTCTAGATTGATCACCTAGAACTTAGATCTTAGGTTAATCGATTAGGCACGAGAGTGCAATTGAGAAACCTGATAGAACTTAAGGTGAGCAAAATAACTATTCGCAAAGAGATTTGGTTTAGTTGTTTTGTGAACAAATCAAACTTGAACTAAAAGCTGGTTTAGACTTTAGGATTCGCAAAGAGATTTGGAATTCTAGGATTTAGACTTAGATAATTCTCGCAACGAGAGTTGGTTAATTATACTTTAATGATTTGAGTTCAAGAGCCGTGTGTAACCTGAACCCTGATTAGTTAGTTTGTCTGCATTCATTGATTTCCTGAGAAATAACCTGAACCTATCTTTTTCCATTGAACTTACAACTCGTTTAATTTACGTATTTGCTTTCAATTCAATTGATCACTTAGCTCAATTCAACATTTAGAATCTATTGTGTGTTTCCTTGAGTCTATGTGGATTCGATCACTAAGTATTACAATCGACAAAGCTTTAGTACTTTTAGGGTATTAATTTGAGCTTATCATGGATTCGTCGTAATTTCGACGTAAATTTAGAAATCTTAACCCTAAACCCTAATACACAAAATCGTCTAGTATTAACGGAGTATATTTCTACATCCAAGACTTCTCATTTATGAAACATTTCCTTATCTTACATAATAATGTATAGCATTCGTTCTTATAAGTTTATTCGTAACATCTATATATATAGTATATAATTTAATTGATTTTCGTGATAACTCATTTTTTTTATACAATGAGTAGAAAACTTACGTAAAATAAGATCAACGATGAAAAAACAAACCAAACGCTAAACCCTAAATTTTGGTTTGGGTTTTACGACGACATTACGTCGAATTACTAGTAAATCATCGTAATGTAGTCATAAAACCTGGTTAAATTTTACGACGGCATTACGTCGAGTTACTAGTAAATCAACGTAATGTCGTCGTAAACTTTAACCGATATTTGAATTTGCCTGGTTTAAAGTATTACAACGATGTTATCGAAAGGTTACGACGGTTATGTCTTATTATAACACCGTATTTTTACCCGTTTTGCTATATATTTTAGAATACTTTAATAAGTGTTCCGCTTGGTTTTCTACGATTTTATTACGCGTTTCGTATGTTTGCGGTTTAAGACTCTTTTCAGGTAACTCGGAATAAAAGAGTGCATTTCGGAGCAAAAGTACGTTTTTGGATAAACTTGGGCTGTCAAGAAGTCTTGCAATCAAAGAATACCTTTTCACCGTCTGATCATCACCAAATTTGGAGACAAAAAAATAGAGACAACCAGCTTTCAAATGCAATTGGATTAGGGACAATCCAATGGTTGGATCTGAAAAATACTCGAAGCACTGAAGCCCAATGAAGCTGTACGAAGAAGCAGCCAGCCACTACGGGTCAAGGAGCTGGAGCCGCAGCCAAGCACCGTTCCGCCGCTCCTGGAGCCACTCCACCCGCGGCCGGAAGCCAATTCGCCGCGGCCAGAGAAGACTGAGCCGCAGCCAAGCACCGTTCCGCCACCCCGCCCCTGGAGCCACTCCACCCGCGGTCGAAAGCCAGTTCACCGCGGCTAGAGAAGACGGAGCCGCGACCAAGCCTATTCTCGCCCGTAACGATCGGTTTCTTCACCCGAGGTCAAAACCGTCTTTTTCTGTCAAATCCTAAAACGATCTAAGCTTGTTGAAGACCTATAAATACTTGTTTTAGACAGCAATTTCGACATCCCCAATTTTAGACACAACTATACACATTAGTTTCGCTTTCTTGTACTCTTGCATCGAGATTTTTGGGATTGGTGAGGAGGTTTCTCACCAAGGTTAGTTCTTGTTCGTGAGGCTTCTTCATCAATCTCATGCTTAATTTAATTATGTCTTTTTTTAGTATTTTTCTAGTATGTTTGAGTACATATATCATATATCAATCAGAATCATCTTCGTTGGGTCCATCTTCATTGGGTTCATCATCTTGAAGTTCATCATCATTATCGTCAGTACTCTCTTCAAACTCATCGAAATCGCCTTCTTCTTCTGTGTCGTCAGGTAGATATTCAACTTGCCTGTTTTGGGGATCAACTAAAAGAACGTTGTCTGTAATCTCTGGATATGTAATGTCATCACGGCAATAATTTTGTTACATTGGAAGATCGCCAACACCAATAATCTTGTTGCGTTGCATTGGAAGATCGGCAATAATATGGTTATGTAATTTTACCACTTGGAGCGATTTAATAACCGATAACCATGAGATCCCAGTGGTTCGAACTCGCGGATACGGAACAAATGTTACTTGTTCTGCTTGTGATGCTAGGATAAATGACTCAAACTTGTTGTATCGTGATATGCTCAAATTAATACCCTAAGATACTAAATCAGTAGTTGTAGTAAGTGTAGGGGTCGAACCACAAAGACTCAGAGAAATCACACAATAGATTGTATAGCGTCGAATCAAGCTAAGCAGAACAGATGAAACAAAAACAATAAGCAGTAAAAGAGTTGTAAGTTCAATGGAGAGAATATAGGCTCAGGGTATTTCTCAGGAAATCAATGAATGCAGAGAAACTAACTAGCAGGTTATCAAATTAATACCCTAAGATACTAAAGCAGTAGTTGTAGTAAGTGTAGGGTTCGAACCACAAAGACTCAGAGAAATAACACAATAGATTGTATAGCGTTGAATCAAGCTAAGCAGAACAGATGAAACAAAAACAATAAGCAGTAAAAGAGTTGTAAGTTCAATGGAGAGAATATAGGCTCAGAGTATTTCTCAGAAAATCAATGAATGCAGATAAACTAACTAGCAGGATTTAGATTTAGCGCGGTTCTTGAACTCAAATCACTAAGGTATAATTAAACAACTGTCGTTGCGAAAATTATCTAAATCTAAATCCTAGGAATTCCAAATCTCTTTCCGAATCCTAAAGTTTAAATCAGCTTTAATACCAAGTTTGATATGTTCACAAATCAATTAAACCAAATCTCTTTGCGAATAATCAATTTGCTCACCTAAGGTTCTATCAGATAATTAATCGCACTGTCGTGTCTAATCAATTATCCTAAGATCTAAGTTCCAGATTCGTCAACCTATAATTAGCTTTGAACACAACCTAAGGCGAAGAACTAATTCAGATGGTGAATCCTAAACAGATAATCAACCTATCATTCAAAGAAATCCTTATGAGAAAACCCTAAACCTAAAGTGGATCTACTCAGTCATGGAGAATGAAAAAATCAACATAACTGAATAAATCATCAAATAAATAAATAAGAGAAAGTAAAACAGGGTTCGAAATCTTCTCTCACACGAACAGAGTTCAGACTTGTCTCCCTTGAAAAGCTCTCTCACAAATCCAGAATAAAATAAAGCGTAGCCTTAAAGTGGCTGTAAAATCCCTATAAATAACCTAAATCACGTTTTGGGGCTTCTTGTAAATATTAAAGTCTTCTGGACCAAGTTGCAATTCTTCAACTCTTCATAAGTCGCGGCCCGTGTCTTGCTGTGGAGAGGTATCGATCGACACTTATCGTGAAATCGAGTACTCAGCAACACGGACTTCAGCTTTGCTCCAAAATGCTCCAAAAAGCTTCAATGTCTCCAATTATGCTCCAAACGTGCTAAAACCTGTAAAAGACTCTAAAGTACTAAAAAAAATAGAAAGACTCTATAAAACGGACTTATATCATGGCTTAAAAGGGGTAAAAACCATGATATATCAACTCCCCCAGACTTAGCCTTTGCTTGCCCTCAAGAAAATAGAAGACTAAACCAGAGAAAGAGGTTTGAAAACGTAGAGACTCACCTGTTCATGAACCATCGCAGAGATCCTTTTCCCAAGTACCTAAGTGTCACCTAACCAGTTTTCGATCTAACCACCATGTACTTCTCCGTAGACATTCGCATCTTTTCCAGACTCCACACATTATCTCGCAGCATTGTTCAAATAAAACCCTCATCGCCAGATTCATCGCTGCAGCCAATGTTCAAGAACCTTCTAGCTTCTTTACCATACAATATCATGACAAGGAACCACCATTTTTCACACTTTTTGGTATTTCTCTCCCCCAGACTTATTTCTTATTATGTTCTCTTTTTTTTATTTTCAGCCTTGCATATACACATCAAGGTATGAGACGCGAGTATTGATGGTGTTTGCCACCAAATCCCCGGTTCTTCCCTCTCTATGTATCAAAGGTTTAGGCGAATAGTGGTATCACGTAAAATTTTTCTAACCTCGCTTTCAACCTTTGTGTGATCATTCCCTTTTAAGTAGAATAATGGGATCGCTGAAAATTTTCCTAGCCCTCTATTCAGAAGAAAATCATTTCATCTTTTGTGCTCTTATTTATCAACTTATAACAGGGGAGAGAGATACCATAACTCTAAACACATGAGTTCCTTTATCAGATATGAATGATGAATCAAGCTCTATAAACACTGACCACATCGATGAAGTGCAAGAATTTGGCTCAGGCTTCAAGAGAACTCTGCTGGAGATATGGATGTTTTCTAGTCAACTGGTCAGTCCTCCAATTTTTCATTAGTCGATCTAGAGCTGATCCTGCAACACTGGTTACTCAAAAAAAAAATCAAAACAACAATTCAAGCACATCATCATCATCTCCAACAAGTTTTGACTCAATAAATCGGTTTGGACTCGATAAAACGATTGACTCTAAGAAAAACAAACACAATGTCAGCAGACACCTCCCCCAGACTTGAACAACACTGTCCCTAGTGTTATCTAGCCTAGAGTAGGTAAAAGAAAACAAAAGGACAGAATACAACGAAGAGAAACAAGAAGTTACCTTGCTGGAACATCGGGTGTCGACCGACACACGGTCTGGTATCGATCGATACCAGGCTTAAGTCGACATGATGGATATCTCATTCGTGATTGGTGTCGATCGACACCAATGGGGTATCGATCGACACCAATGGGGTATCGATCGACACTAAGGCGATTTTGAGTTTTGCTCCTCGTTCATTCTGACACAAACACAAAACAAAAATGAAAAAGAAAAAGACTCAAAAACAGACTCACCAGTGGGTTGCCTCCCACCAAGCGCTCGTTTAACGTTATTAGGTTGACTGTAATGCCACTCAGGCAGGATGGGAATGCGAGCTTGCATCAAAACAGGCTACACAACTTGACATTGCTATCTTCAGAGTTTTGCTCATCATGCTGTCCACAAACTCCTGCCCTTTCTCTTTCAGCTCCGAAGTAAGAAAAATTCTAGCCTTAGAGAATGGTTTCGAGGCTCCTTTGCACTTCACTTTGTACTCAATCGAGTTTCCATCACACTTCTGAGGGGTTAAAGTGACATGGGGATTCTCGACTCTTTTGCTCTTGACCTTCTTCTTTGTTGCCTTAGCCTTCTTGACAACTTCCTTGGGGACGCTGGGTGGTTCAGCTGAAATGTATGTGATAGTTGGTACATCAGGAGGTTCTTCCAAAGGATTTGATATCAACGTCGCTCCTATTACAGCATCGATGCAAGAGATACATGTGGGAGTTCCTCTAGGGATGGCTTTGTAGTACACCTCCTTGTCAATGTATTAGAATGAGATGTGCTTGCTGGGTGTGTCCATAATGGCGCCAACCGTAGCCATGAACGGTCTTCCGAGAATCAACTGCGTACGAGATATTGCATTCATCTCTACAACCTGAAAATCAGTTTGAACAAGGCAATCTCCTATTGTGATCATCAAATCAGCGATTGCCCCATATGGAAGAGAGGTGGAATCGTTTGCGAACGTGATAGATATCTTTGGAGGTTGAATATGAGCTCACAATCTCTCTGCAATTGCCCTGGACATGACATTGATGCAGGCTCCTGAGTCAACGAGAGACTCTTTGAATTAAACTCTAGAGATAGAGTACGGAACTGAGAAGATCCCTGGGTCTTCCTTCTTAGTCAACTGTCTCAGTGGAGGTGCACCTCTGGCCTTAATGTAGAGTGCCTTGATCTCTTCCTCAATTTCTCTGCAATCTTTGAAATGACTTAGCAGAGGCCAGTCTTCTAGAGCTTCTTCAAAAGTGAACGAGTGGGGTATCCTTCGTACCCTCTTCTCAAAGCCACGTAGATGCTTTGGAGTGATAGGATCTCTGAGGTGTTGAGGAATAGGATTCAGCTTCTTGGGCTTGCGAACTCTTTCTCCGATCAACTCAGGTGTTTTCACAATTTCTGGCTCGTTCTGCGAGGGGTATCGATCGACACTAGGTAGGGTATCGATCGATACTCTTGTTCTTGAATCGTCCCTGGCAGATATATCATGATCAAAAGGAGGCTCCACAATCAGCATAGCTTTGCATCTGGCATCCTCTACGTCCTTCTTAGTCCTCTCAACAACTCTAGGGTAAGGTGTCCTCGGTATGTAGACTCGTTTTGGCTCGTTCTGCGAGGGATGGGCTGGTACGAAGAGTTCCCGTAATTGCGATTGTTGTTGTTGAAGTTTCGGTTGTTGTTGTACCCAAATTGCTGACCCTGAAATCCAGAACCACCAACATAGTTACAATCCTCCACTTCAGTTCCACCGATATTATCGACTCCGTCAGCAAAGTGCACAGTCTTCTTCGACTTCCCAAGGAAAATATTCAGCTTCGCTTGAACTTCAGCAATCTAAGACCCACCCATTCCTACAGCTTGCTTCTTGCTCTCGAAATCAGCATTCTTGGTGCTATTGCTAGACGCCAAGTTCTCAATTATCACAACTGCATCATCTGGATACCTGGTGTTGAAATTTCCATTACTCGCAGTATCCAGAGCCATCTGGTACCTCCAATCGATCCCTCTGTAGAATGTGCCCAGAAGCTGAACTTGATTGAACCCATGGTGTGGACAATCCCTCTGATATGACTTGAAACGAATCCAAGCTGCCTTGAGTGCTTCTATCGGACCTTGAGAGAACTGAGAAATTTTGTTCCTGAGCTCTTCGGATCTCGCATCATCATAAAAGTTGCATAGGAATGCATACTTCGTCTCATCCCATGTAGTTAGCGAACCGGGAGCCAACTGCTTCAGCCAATAAGCAGCATCCCCACTAAGAGAGTATGGGAAAAGTTTGCAGAAAATGAACTCATTGGGCACTCCATTGTACTTCATATTAGTGACCAAATCCTCGAACTTCTCGATATGATCCATGGGGTGTTCATGAGGTAAGCCATGTAAGGGGGTCTGACTCACAAGAGCGTAGTACACAGGCTTCAGCTCGAAGTCATTCCTCTGAAAAGTTGGGATGCGAATCGCAGATCGATTTGCAAAGAACTGATAAAGTTTGTTATGCTCGCCAAGTGTCCTACCTCGATCACCTGAGCATTCCCAACGTTGGCGCGCCCAGCTGGCGCGACAATCTCAATAACAGCAGCAGGAGGGACAACAACGTTTCCAGCTTCATCAAGTCGCTGCCCTCCTTCATTGCACACGTGACCCTCTTGGTCTCTCAGAACCCCAACCTCATCAGGTCTTAAAATCACAGTGTTGTTCATCCCTGATGTTTGCTTTGCTTTTCTGTTTGTGCGTTCCATAAGTGCTAGCTGTTCCAATGACAGTTCAACTAGCTGCGTGCTCTTGTTGCTTCTGGTTTCACGAACATGCATACACCTAAAAACAAAACACTAGACAAGGCACGTAAGTAACCAAAAATGCGTTGAGTATCGATCGACACTAGAGGGTATCGATCGATATCAACAAAGGAATCGCCGGAGTATTGACCGATACTAGTGAGTATCGATCGATACCGACAGACTTAGTCGAAGCTCGACAGCTTAAATCTAAAGGCAAAATTGAATCCCCGGCAACGGCGCTAAATTTGATATGCTCAAATTAATACCATAAGATACTAAAGTAGTAGTTGTAGTAAGTGTAGGGGTCGAACCACAAAGACTCAGAGAAATCACACAATAGATTGTATAGCGTCGAATCAAGCTAAGCAGAACAGATGAAACAAAAACAATAAGCTGTAAAAGAGTTGTAAGTTCAATGGAAAGAATATAGGCTCAGAGTATTTCTCAGAAAATCAATGAATGCAGATAAACTAACTAGCATGATTTAGATTTAGCGCGGTTCTTGAACTCAAATCACTATGGTATAATTAACCAACTGTCGTTGCAAAAATTATCTAAATCTAAATCCTAGGAATTCCAAATCTCTTTGCGAATCCTAAAGTTTAAATCAGCTTTAATACCAAGTTTGATATGTTCACAAATCAATTAAACCAAATCTCTTTGCGAATAATCAATTTGCTCACCTAAGGTTCTATCAGGTAATTAATCGCACTGTCGTGCCTAATCAATTATCCTAAGATCTAAGTTCCAGATTCGTCAACCTATAATTAGCTTTGAACACAACCTAAGGCGAAGAACTAATTCAGATGGTGAATCCTAAACAGATAATCAACCTAGCATTCAAAGAAATCTTTATGAGAAAACCCTAAACCTAAAGTGGATCTACTCAGTCATGGAGAATGAAACAATCAACATAACTGAATAAATCATCAAATAAATAAATCAGAGAAAGTAAAACAGGGTTCAAAATCTTTTCTCAGATGAACAGAGTTCAGACTTGTCTCCCTTGAAAAGCTCTCTCACAAATCCAGAATAAAATAAAGCGTAGCCTTAAAGTGGTTGTAAAATCCCTATAAATAACCTAAATCACGTTTGGGGCTTCTTGTAAATATTAAAGTCTTCTGGACCAAGTTGCAATTCTTCAACTCTTCATAAGTCGCGGCTCGTGTCTTGCTGTGGAGAGGTATCGATCGATACTAGGCAGTATCGATCGACACTGATCGTGAAATCGAGTACCCAGCAACACAGACTTCAGCTTTGCTCCAAAATGCTCCAAAAAGCTCCAATATCTCCAATTATGTTTCAAACGTGCTAAAACCTGTAAAAGACTCTAAAGTACTACAAAATAGTAGAAAGACTCTATAAAACAGACTTATATCATGGCTTAAAAAGGGTAAAAACCATGATATATCATATCGTCGTGATTTGTTGACGTCAACCACACCAAATTTGTTAATTCGTGACCCTCAACCGACTGTTAGATCAAACCAATCACATTTGAAGAGAACGCATTTCATATTAACCAAGCAAGGGTACTCCACTTCTATTATATCTTGCAACACCCCATAATAATCTATTTCACCCTTAACACATACTCCGTAGTTGGTAGTTGCCCGACGAACGCCGTACTTGTATGTATGAAACACATAACCACGGGTGAAATACATGGGTGCGGTCGTTATCTTCGCGAGGGGACCTTAAAGTAACTCATGAAACCATATTGGAAATTCGGGGTCGCCATAATCTACCTATGAAAAGCATATCCGTAAGTTTGCATGTTAAATTGAGTATCGATGTAATTAAATGAAATATTTATAATAACTATATATTAACTTACTTGCTTCTTCAACCACTTGGAAAAGTGACGATCTTTACGATCGTTTATTTCATCATCTTAAACACCTTCAATGCATTCTCTTACTTGGCTAACAAATAAGCTGGAAAATACAAATAAGTTATGTTACCTCTCGTAAGGACTCACTTCCTCGCAGTTTAGGAGGATGTACGTATGTGCGATGTGCATGTCATTCTCGTTAGACCACCAAAATTCCTTCAATTTTCCACTAAGACGACCGATTGGTGAGAAGATGTCTGGGACACCCTCTACTGCATAAGTTCTTCCCACATCACCATCATCATATCGTCGGGGAGCCCGTTTGCGTTCGCGGACTTTTGTAGCAAAATAGTATGAAGTGAAGTGTGAAGTTTCTTCTGTCAAACTTCCTGCAACAATTGATCATTCAACCCTCGCTAGATTTTTTGCATTCCCCTTTAAATTTTTCATGAAACGCTCGAATGGGTACATCCACCTAAAGTGAACAGGGCCACCTAGTTCTGATTCGTGAGAGAGATGAATGGGAAGATATTCCATAACATCAAAAACCCCGGGGGAATATCTTCTCCAAATTGCACAACAATATTGGAATATTAGCAGCCAGATGTGCAATTACATCTTCTGACAACGTCCATGTACTAAGATCCCGGAAAAAACTCTGATGCCTGCACAATCAAAATTATATATTGTAATATATATTGTAATATTTGAAAATATATAATTAATATCAACAATTTTATATGTGACGATTTATCTTACCTCCAATTGCATCATGAACATTTCGTGGAAGGAGTTCGGCGAATGCGTAAGGAAATAATCGTTGTATAAACACGTGGCAGTCATGACTCTTCATCCCTGCAAACTTTTGTCCTTTCTCAGCAGATTTAGCAAGATTGGATATGTGCACATTAGGAAACTTCACGTCAGATGAAACCCAATTGAACAACGATGCATTTTCTTCTGCACCCAATATTGCTCATTATGTGCAACTCATTTCTGTTGCAAATATCGGGCAAGTCCAACCTTGACTTTCCGCTGTCTTTGGTTCTTCTTTTTTACGTTTAGCATTGTATGCATGATGTTATCAAAAAACGTATTTCTAAATGTACATGACATCAAGATTGTGTCTTAGCAGATGATTTTTCCAGTACGGAAGTTCCCAAAATATGATTTTCTTGTGCCAATTATGATTGACCCCGTATCCATCAGGCATATTAGCTGTAATGTGCCAATTTCCCCCCACGATTTACCATTTCTAGTCCCCCAAAATGATCTATTTGCGCTTCTAGTTCTTCTCCAGATAGATACACTGGTGGGGGGACGCACGATTTTGTTCTTCCTAAACAGCATCTTGTTGATATGGATGGTTGATTGGTAGAAACCGTCGGTGACAATCAAACCAGCACGTTTTTCGACCATGTTTCAGCTGAAACACATATGTCCGATCGAGGAAATAAGGACCACATAACCTCCCATGCGTCGTCCAAACCGATAGCATTTTGTATGCAGGAAAGTGGCTTATTGTCCACATAAGGACCGCACGCATCGTAAAAATTTTTTTCCTCGAACAGTCATATGTATGAACTCATGTATACCACAACTGTTTCAACTCATGTATGAGAGGCTGCAAAAACACATCAAGGGACCTCTTTAGATGATTGGGACCAGGGACTAAAATATTCAGGAATAGAAATTCCCTATGCATGCACATATATGGGGAAAGGTTATAAGGCGTTACGATAACTGGCCACAAAGAATATTGCATACCAGACATACCGAATGGACTAAATCCATCAGTGCAAAGACCAAGATACACATTTAGCTTAGATTTAGCAAAGTCTGGGTGTACCGTGTTAAAATGTTTCCAAGCTTTTGCATCAGACGGGCGAGTCACTTCTCCTTCTCTCTGTGAATGTTCTGCATGCCACCTCATCGTTGCAACTGTCCCTTCAGATTGATACAATCGTTTCAACCTATCAATTATAGGAAGATACCAAATCCGTTGGTACATTATCTTACTATGCTGATGCGAATCGGATTCGTCTCCAAAACTTCAAGTCTTAAATTTATAAACCTTAAAACCTGCAAGTGCACAAATGTGCGTTGTTGATGCGAATCGGATTCGTCTCCGAAACTTCAGGTCTTAAATTTGTAAACCTTAAAGCCTGCAAGTGCACAAATGTGCGTTATAGTACTTGAGGTATCGATCCACATGGATAGGGTGCTTTTCTATGAGACCTTAGATACTGTATAGTAAATAAACCTAGAACGAGTATATTTTTATACGGTTTTTGTAACTAGAATTGTAAAGAACAAGAAACGGAAAACTTCTACTAATCTAATCTAAGAAAATCGATGGCTACTCTAACCTAAAGAATTTTAACTACTAAACTAATGCTAATGGAAAACTAAACATATCATAAGAAAAACTAAAACTATCCTAACACCTAAGAAAATCAACTACTAACCTAGACCTAATGAAATCGATAACTAAACTACTTCTACGGAATCAATTGCTAAACTAAACAACTAAAGACGGTTATAACTATTCTAATACGTTGTTGGGTCGAGAGGAATATCTCGGGGTATGCTCGTTTCAATCAAACGGCCCCTAGATTATAACTCCACAAACATGACAGAATAATGACGTAGTCTACTTCAGTATAACCTACACCCTACAACCTATGATGAAGAAGCCTCACGAACAAGACCTAACCTTGGTGAGAAACCTCCTCACCAATCCCGAAAATCTCGATGCCAGAGTACAAGAAAGCGAAACTAATGTGTATAATGGTGTCTAAAATTGGGGATGTCGATATTTCTCTCTAAAACAAGTATTTATAGGTCTTCAACAAGCTTGGGTCGTTTTACGGTTTGACGAGTTTGGCCTCGGGTGAATAAACATATTGTTTCGGGCGAGAATAGGCTTGGCCGCGGCTCCGTCTTCTCTGACCGCAACGAACTGGCTTCCGGCCATGGGTGGAGTGGCTCCAGGGGCGGCGGAACGGTGCTTGGCTGCGGCTCTGGCTCCTTGACACGCTGTGGCCGCTTCTTCGGGCAGCTTCATCGGGCTACAGTGCTTCATGTATATTTTATGATCCAACCATTGGATTGTCCCCAATCCAATTGCATTTGAAATCTGCTTGTCTCTACTTTGTTGTCTGCAAATTTGGTGATGATCATACGGTGAAAAGGTCTTCTTTGATTGCAAGACTTCTTGACAGTCCAAGTTTATCCAAAAACGTACTTTTGCTCCGAAATGCACTCTTTTATCCCGAGTTACCTGAAAAGAGTCTTAAAACCGCAAACATGCAAAACGCGTAATAAAAGCATATAAAACCAAGCGGAACACTTATTAAAGTGTTCTAAAATATATAGCAAAACGGGTAAAAATATGGTGTTATCACACCCCAGACTTAAACGTTGTTTGTCCTCAAACAAGACAAAGCTCAAGCTTGGAAATAATCAAACGAAATTCATCGGGAACTAGAAATCTAAGAGACCGTCCTTCTAAACCATAACCATCGAACTACATCAATCGCAATCTAGCCTAGAAAATTCTCACTAGAAGTTCCCGTAACACTAGTCAACGGTATCCGTCATACGAAATATGAACTTTCAAAATCCAAAAATCAGATCAGCTAGCTCTCTACATTCATTAAGTATAGGCGTGGGTTTCTCATCAAAATGATTAAACCAAGACAATCCAAGCTATGCATTAAAGGCATTTAGAGGTGAGGTTAAAAGTGTTTCGGGTTACCGTAATTTCTCCGAAGGTTGTTATATATTATGCAAAACAGCAAGAGAAGAAGGACCTATTGATCACCACAACTTCTAGTCACTTCTTCTTGCGTAAAAATGTTGCACTTCCTCCTTTCTCCGAAAACATAAGTTTTCTGTCATTCCCCAGACTTAGAATTTTCTGTAGGCTCGGAATGACAGACTTCTCATAAACGAACCATGGATTCATCATAGGTATTTCGACCAACCCAGACTATTTTTAGGCTTTTGTTTCCTTTCCCTTTCGATTATTCACGATTTTTCTCTTTTTTTTTTTTCGAAAGGGGGAAATGCTTTTTATTGAAGTAGAGTCTTAGATCATCTCCAAAAGACACTCTATATCTTCATTTTTTGAAGTATATTGTGCTCCAAAAGACACTTCAATACTTCAAATTTGAAGTTTCATATTTTTTTTTTCATTTTAGTCCCTAAAATTATATACTTTCATAAACAATTCAATTAATTGTGTTGTTTATCACTTTAATCCACATATATAATTTTAATATTTCATATATATATATATATATATATATATATCTTTATACGTTTAATTTTTGTATAAAGATAAATAAACACCTTAAATAAAAATAAAAATATTAATATAGAAGAAATATATTACATATCATTAAAAATAAATATTATACAACAACAATATTACATTAAGAAAATTTCATACAATATAAAATAACACAAGAAAGTAAAATTACATGAAAACATACATATTACCGAAAAAGTCCAATAATATTAATATTCTAGTAGATTTTATCCCAAACCTCCATGGTCACCAAAGCATATTGTCCATATTAATTTGGTGTAACCGAAGGTTGTTGTTCTTGTTCTTGTGCTTGAGTTCTTTTTTGTATGATTCTTGCTTGTTCATATCGAATAAACTCACGGGTATTACTATCAAGGATAGTGTCTAAATTTGTTAACAATGTTCTATTTTCCTCTTGCATTTCTTTTAAGGCTAATTTGTTTGCTTGATTTTGCAAACGTAATTGAGCTATCTCATAACTCTTACCTGTAGTTGTTGCATTTTCTTTTAATAAATCAGGGATTTGGTTATTTTATGAAACCAAAGTGTCGAGAGATGAGTTATTACCTTCATCAATCTTCCTCTTAAGTTTTGCCTTCTTCGATCCAATGGGTCGTTGTGATGAATTTGATCCACCATCATCACTACTTAAGTTGATTGAAAATGAAGACAATCCTGGAGATTGTGATGTTGGAGAACCGACAATTTCGCTTTCGGTATTAGGAGTATTTGAAATACTGATGTTGACATTGTCGTTAAATTTTGGGATATCCTTCATCAAATTCCACACATGATCAAACTTAAAACCTATTTTTAGTTTTGGATCTTGTACTAAAGGTTTTTTTTCGCTTTTTCCATTTGCAAAATATTGGTTATTACTACCAATCGGATCTTGTGATATCTTTGTTAAATATATAAACCAATAACATTTATAAATGGAGTAGGAAACAAGTTTACTTACAATATCAGATTCGGACGCACCACTTAGATGCATCTTCTCCACTTGGTTTATGCAGCTTTTCAAATTTCTAACATCATATATGATAGTATTCATCCTACACTCTAAAGATCGGATACTTTTAATTTCCCAACTCTCATTTTTTTTTTCGTTGTAACTTTCATATATGTATTCCCATAACTTTGTCAGAGATTGGTTATTACTAACAATCAGATCTTGTGATATCTCTAGATACACACAACATAACAACTCATCCTCATTTTGATTGTATGATGAGCCTTTACTTTTTTCCATAGTTTCTCTTTAGAAAACAAGGAGTTGATTGAAGTGTGAATTATTTCTTGATCGAACGTCTATTACTTATACACAAATGGGTGGATAAAGTTTTAAATGAATGGTACCATGAACAAATCTGATATAATGAATGGCCAAGATCAATTTCTCAAGATTTTCTTATATGATAATGTTGGAAAAGTGAGATTTGTTGGATAAGATTTTCATCCAACCGTTGATGATAGATGCAATCTAATGAATGACTATAAAAGTGAGATATGTAGGATAAGATTTTCAAGATTTTCTTATCTTCTTAGATAATAATATTTTTATAGATAAAAGTGAGATATGTTGGATAAGATTTCAAGATTTTCGTATCTTCGTAGATAATAATATTTTTATATATAAAAATGAGATATGTTAGATAAGATTTTCAAGATTTTTGTATCATCTTAGATAATAATATTTTTATCTATAAAAATACACATATGAACGATAGAAAAATATCACAACATCACAACTTAGCTAAAAATGAATTTTAATATTGGAGGTCCATCTTCTTTTCAAAATTCATCTTCCTCTTCCGACTCATCTGTGATATGAGCATGGAAAACACTAAGAAATATCAAAACGATGCTATCCTAGTACCCGTTGGACTAGTCACGAGAGAGAAGGCTAATAGGATCAAGGACGCACTTTACGGGCTGATTTATGAAGTTTTGTACAAGGAGAACATTCAAAAATCCATCCAAGGTGTTATCTATCAAGTCGAGCCCATTTTGAGCATGTTGCAAGTCCAAGAAGAGCCCAAAATCACCACCTCACTTCCTTGCCAATTAAAGTGACGAAAATGAAGATCAAAAGTCCATTTATCTACCTTTACATGCATGGGTTGCAATAATTTCACATTTCCCTATGTTATGTACATGTAGAGTAGCTTTTATTAATTATTTAGCTTTATTTTCAAGTTTTCTTTTCTATTTAAACTCATGTAATCTCATTTGAGAAACTAAGATTTTAATCATTATTTTTGGAAACTTTTTAGTGTACAATTTCTTTTGAGAGTGATTCTCTTTAGTTCTTTGTGAGCTATGTCGATCTACTTGGTGTGATATCAAGGAAAATCGATGGGTAATATCAAAGGGTTTTCCATCACCTTTTGTGCGACCGTTCTACCGATCTCCGTTGAAGAGGCGTCCATAGTGAATTTGTTTTCGAAAGGATTTTTGAGAGTGATTCCCACACCTTTCTAGCTGCTCCACGTTTCCAAGGCTGAGATCTTCACCGCTTTGTTCGTTGATTCACTCGTGAATTAACCTCAAGGATTATCCAAAATCGAGTTTACCTCTCCTTTGAGAGATCTTGCGGGCGAGTGCGCATTATGTGGTATCAGAGCAACTCAAGGACTCGGTAAATTCATTCCATCATCTTCGATCATCACTCCATCTTTTCATCTTCTAATCTCTTAATCTTCTTACAAAAAAAAAAAAAATTCAAATTTTCATCTCTTCAGTTTTCTATATTTTCACCTTCTACCTTTTCATCTTCTTTTCTTTCATATTTTTATTTCTGTGAGTTTATTTATTTAATTTTCGTAATACAAAACAAAAAAAAAAAGAAGAAAAGAATTCTTTTTTATGTACGTAGTCCAGATTTGAGGACAAATCTTTTTTTTTAAGAGGAGGGGGATGATATGAGCATGGAAAACACTAAGAAATATCAAGACGATGCTATCCTAGTACCCGTTGGACTAGTCACGAGAGAGAAGGCTAAGAGAATCAAGGACGCACTTTACGGGCTGATTTATAAAAGTTTTGTACAAGGAGAACATTCAAAAATCCATCCAAGGTGTTATCTATCAAGTCCAACCCATTTTGAGCATGTTGCAAGTCCAAGAAGAGCCCAAAATCATCACCTCACTTCCTTGCCAATTTTAAAAACAAAACCTATATAAAAATTTTTATGTGATACTAAACTATAGATGAAAGGGTTAGTAACTTATCATTAGTTTTTATGATTTGTAAGTTTCTAATCATTTTGCAATGATTTTGCATTCATTTGACTTTCTTTTCCAATCATTTTAATTTTTTAATTGGAAACATAAGTTAAACCCTAAACCTTAAATCAACACAACCAAAACTATACAATGTTCCAAACCCTAAATAAAGACTAAACTCTAATTTTAATTATATATGTAAAACATTATATATTTACTTATTTAGATTATGTTATACGTATTAGACAAAATCATTGTATATTAATTCCATTGTAAATTAGAAAATTAGAAATAAATTATATTCTATGCCCTAAACACTATACACTAAACTAAACCTTTAATCCTATACACTTAACCCTTAACCGTATGCCCCGAACTCTATGTCAATTGTAAATAGAAAAAAATATATTGCAAGTGTTGAATCCTAAACCCTATACCCTAAACCTAAACTACAAACCCCAATGCCCTAAACCCTAAAGCTTAAACCTAAACCCCAAACCCCGAACCCCAAACCCTATACCCTAAACCTAAACTACAAACCCTAAATCATAAACTCTAAACCTTAATGATACAAATTAAATCATAAACCAAAAAAACAAAACAATAATTTTAAAACTCTAAACCAATTATTTAATTATTATATATACTCAAAACTAAATTCCAACACTTATAATGTAAAATATTTCAAAAAATTCAAATCTAATAATTTTAAGCCTAAATCATTAAACAAGAAAATGATTTAGGCTTAAAATTATTAGATTTCAATTGGGTAATTACAAAAAATTATATTTCACATAACGTAAACCTTAAACGCCAATACCCTAAACCCTAAATCAAATATTCAAGATTTAATTCTTCTTTTATGTATAATTTTAAAATTTTTATTTAGACATTAAGAGACAAATTTATTGTATATTCCATTATTAATTGGGTAATTAAAAAAAATATATTTCACATAACCTAAACCCTAAACGCTAATGCCCTAAACCCTAAATCAATTATTCAAGACTTAATTTTTCTTTTATGTATAATTTTAAAATTTTTATTTATACATTAAAAGACAAATTTATTGTAGATTCCATTGTTAATTGGGTAATTACAAAACATTATATTACAAAACATAAAACATAAACGAAAAGAAAGAAGAAGGATGGAATGCAATGGAAACATCAGCTCTGTTGGAGTAGACGTCACCCGAAACTCTAACGACATATTGAGGATTTGAACAGTGGTATTGGAGTGCAAAAGTCGGAGGTTGAAAATGGGAGACCATCACTTCAAGAGCTAACCTAGAGCTAAGCTCGCATTCGAATCCCATCGCCAGAGTGGACTTCCTGTGTCGGAGCTCTCTATACGGTGACCTGTTCTCGGTGAGAGACACAAATCCTGGGAAAATCCGATGGCAGGTTGAAAACACGAATTCATCAGCGTACCTGTCAACAAAAAAAACAAATATATTCACTTCGAAAATGCAGGATTGTCATTATTATTATTCAACTCTAAATCAAATTTAATTAGACCACTTACAGTTTCAGATTCCCTGACAAGTTTCCTGCAATCACAGTGAGCCCAATATTCCACTTATGAAGCTTGCGTTTGTTGACATCTACAACTCCCATGGAGGTGAGTTCGTAACCAGTTAGGCGGCGGTTGAGTCTTAAAGTACCGGTGAAGTGGGCGATAGGGTTGGATTCGCAAACAAGCCTTGCACCTACTTCACCATACTTAAGCTTATAGAACATGCCAACCTGCATGGAAAAGCATTCTCGGTAGCCATCCCCTTAAAAGTCCCATGTATCCGTCTTTTTTCACAATCGTTCTCAGTACATCACTGATTGAACTGCTAGTGAAGCGGTCGCTTCCACACACACCCTGCACATCACCAGTCAGCACAGATGATTGAGGCCATTTCAGAGCAAAGAATCATAGACCTAGCTGATCTTGACATTGTTGTTTCTTAAAACTCTATGCTAGCCTAGGTCAATAAAAATCATGCAAAAGACATCTATGCTCGAGCAAGAAACACTACTGTTCCATATGCAAAACCACAACGAATCAAAAACATATAGATATATGCAAAGTAAATACAAGTACTACACACTTTCAAAGCTCTCTTGGTTTTTGTTTGTACACAAAAGTCTACTACACGCACCTCCTTACTGAAACCAGCAGATTTCATAAAATCATATTCCTGAAGATACTGTAATTCAAGCCCAGGAACGTATTTAGCATTGATCTTAGTCATCTCATCTCTATCAAAATAGAGATAATCTGCAAACACAAAAATCAAAACTAAATTCCGGCGACACAAGACAAAGTTTCAAAAGATAAAAAAAAAAGGTGAAGCTTTTCGGAACCCTAGCGATTATTAGAGATTCAACGGAGACAAAATTGAAGCACTTATGTATCTGGAAAAGGGGAAATTACCTGGAAGCCCGATTGAGAGGTAAGGATTGACAAGAGATGTGGCTTGGGCTCTCGGATTGAGCTCTCGATTCACGACAGCTTGAGCATCTGCATCCATCGCCGGTGACGAGTTCATCTCACCCCCCTTGCTTCGCCTTCCTCAGCTTTCCCAGATCTAGGTCGACGACCTCTAGAGTTTTTAGTTTCTATGCGATTGAAATCGACAAACGAAGAAGAGATATGTACGAAACAATGAAGAGATCGATTCAAAGAAAACGATGAAGAAGAAGATAGAGAGAATGAAGATAATGAGTTTTTTTTTCTTTAGAAGAAGGAAATGACTTGGGCAAAAAAAAACTATTTCTACCAAGACAAAATATTTTGGTGCCAAAAGTGAAATTTGGCTAAGTGTTTTGGCTCTAAAATGAATTTCCAGCTACGAAAGACATTTTCGGATTCCCGCTTAATGAAATTTTTTCTTAGCGCGAATCTAATGCTACGATAGAGTCTAGATCCGATTTTGGCACTTTTGGTAGCAGTTAGTGAATTAGTGCTACAATGAACTGCTACCAATGTCCATATTTCTTGTAGTGATGAGGTTTGAACAGAGGTTAAGTTTCGGGTGGGATACCATCTAAAGATGAGCTTGCCATTCATGTACGACAAAGAGTAGTAAATGGTGAAAGAACGTCATGAATGTATGATTCGTTATCTTTGCCTAAAACTTTGATGAGAAAATTAAGTCAATATTAAGTCCAAATAATATAGAGTTAGCATATTCCATCATAGAGAATCTCTACGGTCTAAATTCCTCTAGGGATTTCACATTAACAGAAATGCTAGCTACCGCCTAGTCTAGAACCAAATCACGAAAGAGCATGTTACTAGGAGATAGCGTAGAAGCACACTGGTCGGTTATCGTCATGAATTTCTTTCATCATTCCCTCAAAAAGTATTCCTACGTTTTTCGAAAAAAACTTGAATTTTATTATGAAAAACGTCGAAAAATGCAAAATGCAAACGCAAATGAAAGTAGTGGTGGTTAGTAAGGGATGGAATCCTCCCCCAGACTTAAATCACACTGTCCTCAATGTGAAATAAATTGGGTAAGGACGGATAATAGATGTATGTAATAATTGAGAAAGTTTAAGGAAAAAGAAAACTTAACTGAATGCGGTCGGGGAATGGATGTGGGGATGGAATGGTGGTGAATGGGAGATGGTAAATGGTGATATGGTAATGGGAATTGATGTTGTGATGTTTGGGAAAGGTTTGTAATTGATCGAGGAACGAAACAAATCGTTCAGGATCGTCAGGGGGCTGCAGCCGCGGCCAATGGCAAGCTGGCCGCGGGTCGGTTGATCGCGACCGCGGCCAAGGGCTAGCTCGCCGCGGGTCTGGCTGGTGCAGCCGTGACCGAGCTTATTTTGCGGTCAAGTTCTTCCTTGCGGTTCGGGCTGGACCGAGCAGCTTCGAACCGTGTCTCCATTTTTTTGTCTTTTCGTTTTTTTTTTATTTTTTTTATTTTTTTGGGTTTTTTGTTTTTTTTTAGAAAACTGAAAACTAAGAAAAGAAAAAAGTTAGTAGAAAAAGAAAGAAAAAAAAACTAGAAAGAAACTGTACCTAAAATGGGTTGCTTCCCATTGAGCGCTTTTGTTTAAATTTGTTTAGCTAGACATTGGTATCGAGGTGAGCTTAGTCGTATAAAGACAACGTCTTACAACAAGTCTTCTTTGATCTCCTTTTTGTTTCCTCGTCATGTGAATCATCGCTTGTTCGTGGATCGGGGTCGGGATCAAGATAAAGTTCGGGATCCATTGTGCTAGAACGTCTATCTTCTCCTTTTTTGAGTGGTATGGGAGTGTAGAACACGTTTTTATCGATGTTAGCGAATGAAACACGTCGATTGGGCCAATCCATGATGGCTCCAACGGTTGATAAGAACGGCCATTCTAGAATTATTGGTGCTGCATCTTTCTTTGTTGTTTGGACGATGTAGAAATCGACGGGGGCTATGCAATCTCCGATTCTTATTGGCATGTCTCGGGCAATCCCTTTTGGTGTGGTACAAGTATCGTTGGCCATGCTGATTTTCGTCCGGGTAGGGTGTATGTGCTTAATACCGATGTGTTTTGTGGTCGATTTGGACATGATGCTCAAGCAAGCTCCGGAATCACAAAGAACATTCTTAAATTCAACACCACAGATACTACAAGTGATAAGGAACTGACCTTGTTCTTCGATTTTGTGGAGACTCCTAACGGGTTTTCCGTTCATGGCATTGTCGAAAAGATCTTCTATCTCCGTTATGGACTCCTTGCTTTCACAAAATAAATGACCAATCATATGATCCATGTAAGCTCTAGCAAAAGTAGTACCTCTAGGTAGATTATGAACAACGTTGTTGAATTCCTATAACTTCTCTCGGCTTATGTTGTTTGGGTACTCTCGGTACTTCTCGGGATGGTAGATTCAGATAGCATGAGAAGCGGCATAAGGCGTTGTTGAACGTCTTGCTCTCATGAAGTAGGCGGAATGTCTTCCTTGCTCTCATTGATGTAGCGGAAGAAAGCGTATGTAGGTCCTTTTCCCCAAATTTATTCGAAGGAGGTGTACATCAGGATTGATTTCAAAAATTTATTGAACTTGATCGATCTCTGTCGGGTGATGCATTATATCCTTGGCTCTTCCGATATTGGGCTTGGAGGTGGTGCTGGTGCAAGGTCAGAGCCACTCAATGAGCTGAAATCTGATTTTTGAAAGAATAACTTCGAGTCTTCTTTTACGGAGTATTGTTCGTCGACTTCATTGGATGATTGGGCTGATAAAACCATATTGCACGGTGCAATGATGTCTTGTTCCAGGTTGGTTATAGGCCCTGTTGAGATTTTAGGATCAGTAGAGAGTGCAACTTGCTCAAAGGAGATTGTTCGGGATTCGAACGGCTCGAAGGGAGACGAGCAGGAGCTGGCCGCGGGTCGGGAGGACGCAGGCGCAGCAGAGGGAGGCGTGGCCGCGGGCCGAGAAGGTGGAGGCGCGGCGGAGGGAGAGCTGGCCTCCGCCGGGAGGCTCACGCCAGTGGTGAGAGGAGTTTGTGGGGACTTGACCGGTTTGTCATTTTTTTCACCTCTGTTGGTGTTTTCTTGTTCTTGGGAGTCATTTGACTTCTCCTCTAGGTCAGGAACATGGGTATCAAGTGTTGAATCACGCTTCTCATGATCTTTAATTAAATAGTTCTTCCAAGCAAGGCTTGTTTGACTTTTGTGTGCCGAATAAGTGACTAACCGTAGCATCGGTTTCTCTAGCCTTGTATTCGAGTATGCCAAGACGATACTCGACTTCTTGAAGTTCATCATTAGTCTTTTCTCTGTACCAAGAGGTAAACTCACTAGTCTCTTTAATTTCTTGCTTTGAATCGCGAATCTCCATGGAATTTTGAATAATGTCGTATTTTTGCTTCGTTTGTTCCTCCTCCATTGTTTTTGTCTTTTCTAGAATAGCAGCAGTGTCTCTTAGAGTTTGTTCCTCAAGGGTGGTGATGTGAGCAACAAGGTTATCAAACTTCTCATTAAATTCGGTGTAGATTGTATCTAGCCTTTTGTTCATGGCCGCCTCGGTCACTACTTGGCAATCGAGGTATTGATTAAGCATGGTGTTGATCGCGTCCAGACGTGTGCTAATCTCCGAGTTGAACACGTGCTGGTCCGAGAGTTGATGGTGTTTATGGTACAGACGTTGTTTAGAGTCGACAACGGGAGACGAAAAAGGCTCGTCTCGGTAGTAAGGACGCTCGTGGCTTCCTTGATAGTAGTTGGTCAATGCCGGTTTCCGATCCATGTTGAACGAGTCACACACAGCATGTGAGTCATGACGGTGGTGAGCGTAAGATGGGTCATAGTAGCAACTAAAGATGAGCTGGTCATTCATGTACGACAAAGAGTAGTAAATGGTGAAAGAACGTCATGAATGTATGGTTCGTTATCTTTGCCGAAACCTTTGATGAGAAAATTAAGTCAAGATTAAATTCAAATGAAATAGAGCTAGCATATTCCATATTAGAGAATCTGTACGGTCTAAATTCCTCTGGGGATTTCGCATTAACAGAAACTCTAGCTACCACATAGTTTAGAACCAAATTACGAAAGAGCATGTTACTAGGAGATAGCGTAATGGTCGGTTATCATCATGGATTTCTTTCATCATTCCCTCAAAACATATTCCTACGCTTTTCAAAAATCTTGAAATTTTTTTAAGAAAAGCGTCGAAAAATGAAAAAATGCAAACACAAATGAAAGAAGTGGTGGTTAGTAAGGGATGGAATCCCCCCCTAAACTTAAATCACACTGGCCGCAGGTCGGACTTGTGCGTCTGCGGCCATTGGCAAGCCGCCCGCGGGTCGGTTGATCGCGACCGCGGCCAAGGGCTAGCTCGCCGCGAGTCTGTCTTGTGCAGCCGCAGCCAAGCTTCTTTTGCGGTCTAGTCGTTCCTTGCGGTTCGGGTTGGACCGAGCAGCTTCGAACCGTGTCTCTATCTTTTTGTCTTTTAGGTTTTTTTATTTTTTTGGGTTTTCTTGTTTTTTAGAAAACTGAAAACTAAGAAAAGAAATAGTTAGTAGAAAAAGAAAAAAAAAATAGAAAGAAAAATGTACCTAAAATGGGTTGCCTCCCATTGAGCTCTTTTGTTTAAAGTCGTTTAGCTCGACGTTGGTATAGAGGTGAGCTTAATCGGGATCAAGTTCGGGATCCATCGTGCTAGAACGTCTTTCTTCTCCTTTTTTGAGTGGTATGGCAGTGTAGAACACGTCCTTGTCGATGTTAGAGAATGAAACACGTCGATTTGGCCAATCCATGATGGCTCCAATGGTTGATAAGAACGGCCATCCAAGAATTATCGGTGTTGCATCGTTCTTCGTTGTTTGGACGATGTAAAAATCGACGGGGGCTATGAAATCTCTGATTCTTATTGGCATGTCTCGGGCAATCCTTTTTGGTGTGGTACAAGTCTCGTCGGCCATGCTGATTTTCGTCCGGGTATGGTGTATGTGCTTAATACCGATGCGCTTTGCGGTCGATTTTGACGTGATGCTCAAGCAAGCTCCGGAATCACAAAGAACGTTCTTAAATTCAAACCCACGGATGTTACAAGTGATAAGGAACTGACCTTGTTCTTTGATTTTTTGGAGACTCCTAACGGGTTTTCCGTTCATGGCATTGTCGAAAAGATCTTCTAACTCCGTTATGGACTCCTTGCTTTCACAAAAGAAATGACCAATCATATGATCCATGTAAGCTCTAGCAAAAGTAGCACCTCGAGGTAGACCACGAACAACGTTGTTGAATTCTTCTAGCTTTTTCGGCCTATCTTGTTCGGGTATCCTCGGTGCTTTTCGGGATGGAAGATTTGGATAACATAAGGAGTGGCATAATGCATTAATGGGTGTGTTGCCCCTTTGAAGTAAATGTGAATGTCCTTCTTGCCCTCCATGCTGTAATGGAATAATACTTGTAGACGGCCTCTTTCCCAAACTTTTTCGAAAGAGATATGCATTGGGATTGACCTCACGAAGTGGTTGAAATCAATCAATCTCTTCCGGGTTATGTTATGTGTTCTTGGCTTCTCAGGCATTGGGCTTGTTGGAGGCGTTGCTTCAAAGGCTGAGTAAGGCATATAGGGCATGTAGATCCTCTTTGGTGGGCTCCTTTGAAGTGTTGTTGATGAAGAGGACGAGACTTCTTTATGAGCTTGAATCACCTTGCAAGGTGCATATAAACCTGGTTCCAGGTCGCTTGAAGGCTCATCTGAAGTTTGAGTGTCAATGGAGAATGCACCTTGCTCAAAGAAGAGTGTTCGGGAATCGAACGGCTCGAAGAGAGACGAACCGAGGCTGGCTGCGGGACCGAGGAATGGGGGCGCGGCGGACGACGGTGTGGCCGCGGGCCAAGAGGGCAGAGGCGGGGTGAGAGGAGGGCTGGCCGCGGTCGGAGAGCTCGCACCAGTGGTGAGACGAATCCGTGGGAACGTTTTCGGTTTGTCGTCTCCTTCTTCTCCCTCGGTGTTTTCTTGTTCTTGGGAATCATTTGGCTTCTCCTCCAGGTCAGGAACATGGTCATTAAGTGTTGCATCATGCTCCTCATGATATTTAGATAGTTTATCCACTTTCTCCTCTACTTCATCGATAGCATAAATAAGTCGGTCTAGTGTAAGATCGAGCTCTCTCGTTTTTTCCTCAACTTCTCCTTCTCCTTCCCACAGCTCGAGGGTGTAGTTGTAGGTGGTGTTACTGTTGTCATTGATAGAGTTATCCAAATCATCAAGCTTATAGTTCAAAGCACGTACCCCATCATTAGCTTTTCGGATATCAAACTTTTTTCTTCCTTGTTCCTCTTCAGCGAGTTATATCCTCTCGTTTAGTGTTGTAGTGTCTTTAAGGGTATGTTCTTCAAGGACTTTGACGTCGGCAGTAAGGTCATCTATCTACTTGTTGAATTCGACGGAGATGGAATCTAATCTCTGATTTAAAATGGCTCTGAACTTGGCTTGGGACTCGATGGTTTTGTTGATGACGTCTTCTATTCGCTTCAAACGAGAGCTGAATTTTGAGCTTTCATCGAGCTGGTTCAAGATTTGGTGAGGAAGACGGTATGCTTGTTGTCTAGAGTTGATAACGGGAGGTGCAAAAGGTTCGTCTCGGTAGTAAGTACGCTCGTGGCTTCCTTGAGTGTAGTTGGTCGGTGCCGGTTTTCGATTAATGTAGAACGAGTCACACACATCATGTGAGTTGTCACAGTGGTGAGCGCAAGATGGGTCATAGTAACCCCGCTCGTAGTAGCAATCTCGCTCCAGAGGCGAGTTCATGTTTCAAAGCCTGAAATGAAGAAAAACAAAACCAAAAATCAAATAGCAAGAGTTTTGTTCTAGAGTCGTTCTACTAACCTCTAAGGTGTGATAGAAACTGTAGCGATCTCTCCCCGGCAACGGCGCCAAAAACTTGATGCTAATCGGATTCGTCTACGAAACTTCAGGTCTTAAATTTATAAACCTTAAAGCCTGCAAGTGCACAGATGTGCGTTGTAGTACGTGAGGTATCGATCCACATGGAGAGGGTTCTGTTCTATGAGACCTTAGACACTGTATAGTAAATAAACCTATAACTAGGGGTGGGCATTTCGGTTTAATTTCGGTTTAATTTCGGTTTAATTTCGGGTTCGGTTCGGTTCGGTTTATTCGGGTTGAATAAAACTCTAGCCGAACTCAACCGAAATAAGTTTGGTTCGGTTTGTGTTCGGTTTGGGTTTAGTTCGGTTTGGTGTAGTTCGGTTCGGTTGTACTTTGGTTTGGTTTTAGTTCGGTTTTTAAAAAATTAACTTATAAAAACAAGAATTCTAACGAAACGTAAACAAAACGAATTCATAAAAAAATCATTCCCTAAAAGTCTAAAACCACTTAATTCGGTTTATAACCTTTATGGTGAAGAACCGAAGATTCCACCGTATGTATTATTATTTTAATATTATTAATTAATTAATTAACAAAAACACATTGGTTTATCGGTTCGGTTCGGTTTAAAACCGAACCGTTCGGGTTGAGAAAAACTTCAACCAAATGGTTGGGTATTAACTCTGGTTTGGTTTGGATCGGTTTGAGTTCGGTTAGGCTATAACGAATATATTTTTATAGGGTTTTTGTAACTAGAATTGTAAAGAACGAGAAACGAAAAACTTCTACTAATCTAATCTAAGAAAATCGATGGCTACTCTATACTAAGGGAATTTTAACTACTAAACTAATGTTAAGAGAAACTAAACCTATCCTAAGAAATTATAAGACTAATCTAATACCTAAGTAAATCGACTACTAACCTAAACCTAATGAAATCGATGACTAAACTTGATGCAGACTCTATTGCTAAATTATACTACTAAAGACGGTTGTAACTATTCTAAAACGTTGCTACGTCGAGAGAAATATATCGGGGTATGCTCGATTCAATCAAACGGCCCATAGCTCATTAGTAATCGGTGTTTCTAGATTATAACTCCACGAACAGGACATAATAATGACGTAGTCTACTTCCGTACAACATACGTCCTCCAATCTATTCACTCGATCAGTAGCTTCCGTCTCAGGCCGTGATTGAGGTGTTTTACCACGTAGTCAATTAATAACTAAAGTGCACACTACTACAATTGTAACAATATGTCTATGTAGTACTTTAGGATCGAATCCATAGAGACCAAAGTTACACTACGATTCTCACAAGATGATAATAAGGTTTGATTTGCAAAGTAATGAAAATAACTAAAAGTGGTGTAAATTCAATAAGAGAAAAACGTTAAGTCGAGGGTTTCTTCGCGAGAATCCAGATATCATGAATCAGACAACTATTCAGAGAATGATTAAACACAAGTTTCAAACTCAAACATACATATCTAACCAATCCACTTATGTGGCATTGATTACTAAATCTAGCAACCTAAAATCCTAACTTCCGTTGAACATAGAGTTCTAGACCAGCCTTAGCGAATAGGTTCAATATGTTCACGAATCGCCTTAACATCAACTTCCGTTGGCTAAGGACAATTCGTGCGCTTATGTTATTTCTAGCAACCTACGACACTTCCGTGGTATATATTAAACCCTAGATCATAGACAAGCGGTCAACTTAGCCTAAGCAATAAACACAACAATAAGCGAAAACCACAAAAGATGAGTCCATATCTGTCTAATTCAATGATTCATGGATCCCTTTGAAACTTTAAACCTAACTATGAAACTACTCAGACATGGCAACAGAGAACAAGCAAGGAGATAGAGAGAAACTTATAATAATAATTATAGAGAGGAAATGGTTTATAATTCTTCTCAATAGATGCAGAGATTCTTCTCCAAGCTTACAATATCAATCACCAAAAGTCTCAATAGAATAGAGAGCAGTAAAAAGAGAGATAGCCTCAAAAGTGGCTGAGAATAAAGTATAAATAGGGTTCTGGGCGAATTAGGTCATAATAGACAGTTTCCAGGATAAAACAGAAAAATCAGAATTTTCATTTTCCTTCTCGCCGACTTGCATCGATCGATTTTGGACATCCTGGGCATGTTCCATCGATCGATGCAAGGATTGCATCGATCGATTATGGCTCTTCAGAGGGTGATGCATCGATCGGCTTCAATTGTGCATCGATCGACTTTGAACTTTATGAGCATGTTGCATCGATCGATGCACTCCTTGCATCGATCGATTTTGGATCTTCTGATGGTGTTGCATCGATCGATGCATATCTTGCATCGATCAATTCTTGCTCTATTTGTACCGTTCCATGCGTTTTTGCCCACGTAACTCCAATTTCTTCCTTAAACGCCTGTTTACCTGAGATAACTAAATAAATGACTAAAATACTCTAGAAACGGACTTTGACTCGATAAAATACTCAAAAGAAACACCAAACAAGTGTTAGAAAACGGTAAAAACCAAGCATATCAATTCCCCAGACTTAGTCTTTTACTTGTCCTCAAGCAAACATAAAACTAAGCAAGAAGAAAAAGTTTCGAAAACAAGGAGACTCACATTTCCTTCACATTTCCTTTAGAACTCGGCAATGACCATTATCTTAGTAATCCACGTATTGCCAAACTAGCTCTAGATCAAACCACCATGTACTTCTCTGCAAGCATCGCAACATCCCAGATTCAACTCATTATTTCGCGGAATAATCAAAAGCCATCATCGCTGGGTCTCATCAAAGATCATAGTGCCAAGAACCTTCTAGACTCTTTCCCTTTTGATATCGTGACAAGACAACAACACAGCTTTTGGTACTTTTTCCCTCTCCCAGACTTATTCTTTTCTCATTTTCTTTTCGTAGGGTCAATGGCGGATGGAACTCGAGTATTGATGGTTTTTGCCACCGAATCCCCGGTTCATTTAAGTGCCACCCTTTATTTTTAAGGTGTTGGCGAATAGTGGTATCCCTGGAAATTTTCCTCAACCTTGCTTTCAACCTTAGTGTGATCATCTCTTTCGAAGTAAAATAATGGGATCGATGAAAATTTTCCTAGCCCTTTACCCGAAAGAAAATCATTTCATCTTTTCTGCTTTTTATTTTAAATAAGGGAGAGGAGTACCATACTTTCACACAGGTCGTCTTGTCAGATACGAATGAGTAGTCAAGCTTTGAAGACACTAATCACGATGATGAGGTAAAAGGAAGAGCTCAGAAATTAGCTCAAGCTTTTTGAATTTTCCTGGAAACATGGATGCCTCTGATTAACTAGTCAGCCTTTAGAATTTTCATTAGTCTGATCTAAAATTAGCCCTGCAAGAATGGTCAATTAGATGCAAAATCACATAAAAATTCAAAGGTCGTGATCATAATCTCCAACAAGTTTTGACTCAATAAAACATAATAACTAAAAAGAAAACATCAAAATGACTCAAAAGAGAAAACAAAAGAAAGAAAATAGTGTTAGTAATGACAAAGACCCTCCCCCAGACTTACTTCACATCGTCTCAGTGTAAAAATAAATTAAGAAGAAGGCAAAACAGACTCAAGAAAAATAAAATGAAACAGAAGGAAAATAAAACTAACGATAGAGAATGTTACTGGTGAATCAGTGGTCCTCCGAACTACCGCTCGCATCCTATCCTAGCGTGCGCCTCCTCCTGGGAAGTCCCTCATCGGGTGGATGTGAACCACTAGATTCACCAACAGCAGACCTGCGTCCAGCAACGTCAGACTCGGTCCCAAAGTCGTGCATGCCATCATCTGGCTCATCATCACGATCATCTGCAGTGGTGGGTGCCTTGAAACAGGAAGGTATCCTAGGAGTCGGTATCTTTGCAAGTGCTCTCCAAATCTTCATCAGCATGGTGTTGTTCTTCTGCAATCCCCCACTGACAAATTTCTACTTCTCTTCATCATCTATCTCGAACGGGCAAGGCGTGAGACGGTACTCGCTGCAATCTGGGGGAAGAAGGTATTCGATCTGATCAGATGTGTCCACAGTGTCGCCCTCAGGAAAGTCCTCCTGACTGTGAGAAGCATATGCTCTGGGAGATGAGTGAGAAGCTCGAGCGGATGATCCTCTGCGTCTGCGCTGAGAACTAGAAGTACCAGGCACTAACTTGTGCTCCGATGGCATCCAATCGATGTTCGCTTCATCATCCAGTGTGGTCAAGTCTTGATCCGGCAGCTGGAAATACAAGATCTCTTCGTATGAGTTCTGAAACTGGCAGATGAGCGTCGGTTGAGGATATGACAGTTCTGGAAGTACTTCTCGTGCATGCAGGCTATTCCATTGCCGGAAGACTCTCGCTGTATCTTGAAGTGGTCGAAGATGGGTGTAAGGAGGCTTCCGACGTACTCTTTCTTGCCTTTCCCGGAAAGGTCTCGTGTTTTCTTCCCTACCAAAACTTCAGCAAGAATGGCTCCAAGGTTGACACCGTGAGATCTGGGGAAGGGATGTCTGAGCTGATGACCTATATCGGGTGGAATCCCGTAGTAAAGCGTGATTAGCTCATCAGTACGCATAGCTCCGGCTTCGTCTCTAGCAAAGAGCATGTGGCTAAGCATCCTCGCAAATACCCTGAGTGCGGGGTTGCTTGACTGCTTCGAGTAAGCACCATCGTATTCCCTACTAGCTATCTTCGTCCAAAAGCTCTTGGCATTGGAAAATTTAGGAAAAGAAATCTCCTCGTGGCTCGCCTCGAAACCGTAGAGAGTGCAGAGATCGGGGATCAAGATCTGGCGGAGGATGCCATAAGCGAAGAACACGAGTGTCCCTTAACGAGCGACGGGTTCCCTCGGGTTGTCATATCGCAGCTCAACGGATGCCAAGAACTGGCGAGTGAGATCGTCATCGAAAAATTGGTCGAGAGTGGCCAACCGTCCTAAACCAACACGCACAATCATGGTCTCAACATCTTGCCGGATACCCATCCTAACCAATGTGTTGGAGCTTGCAAAATGCATGGGGCACATCTCTACGGTTAACAGCCCGTTGTAGAACATGCTTTCATACTTCCCCCATTTGCTGGACAGTCCTCGGTTTTTGTAGACCTTATCCTTCTGTAACTCCTTCTTGGTCATCATCGAGATCGGAAAAGCCAATCCAGCAGGTCGAGGCCAAGGCGTCTTATGTTCAACTTCATGTGCTTTTCCCTTGCCCTTGTCTTTGTTATCCTGGTTAATTCTTGACATTTTCCTGGAAAACAAACAGCAATTTTTTTTGCAAAGTGAGTTCCAAGTTCAATAATCAGAACGCAATCATATCCAGAAGTTGCGGTGCGATAGCAAATAGCAATGTATCATAATTGATTAGTCGCAACTGTTCATATCAATAAATCACTTCCGCGATGCGTGTGAAAATTACTAACCGATATATGCCCAAAGATTTAGAAAATCAAGTGAAGTGGGAATTCATGCAGGAACACGGTTAAAGATAAGCTCAAACCCGCAATAGACATGTCGAAATCTCACATGAGCATGGGTAAAACCCAAAATTTTCCCAACTACATGAACCCTAGGTATTTGAGATTTTCACAAAATTTCATCAATCCAAACAGTAAGGTGGTCGAATTCATTCCCCAACAGCCTAGTAAGGTCTAAGAACACAAGATATCGACTCATGGATTCACGAATCAAAACAACAAAACAACGCCTTGTGCGCGTAGCAAAGAGCCGGGTGTCGTATGTTGATATCGTCATATTTTGCATCATTCTAGCATTCGTTTCATATAGATTTAAGATCATTCACTTGGATCTTCATTGCATATCATGCTTGTTTTGTCTCATTTAGAGTTTTAGGGTTCTCATACTAGGTTCTAGAGTGTCTTGCATGTTTTGGAGTCCTTTTCAGGTGTTAAACGAGGAGAATCCGTCACCCGAGGAAAGGAGACAGAAAACATGCAGGTATCGATCGATACCAAAGCACCAGGGGACTGCACCGATGCCTTTGCTCGGTGTCACAGCTCGGTACTGCCACCCGGGGGAAAAAGTCCTTAACACGGAGCAGAGATACCGAGGTGTGTCCTCGGTATCCACTGAAGACCAAAGCCAAACACCCAGTATCGATCGATACCCCTCGGTATCGATCGATACCAAGAGCTTCAGGAGTTCATACCGATGCCACTGCTCGGTGTCTTGGGTCGGTATTGGTCCCAGGAAGATCCGGGGGAAAAAGCCCCTAATACGGAGCAGTGATACCGAGGAGTGACCTCGGTATCCACCAAAGAACTAGTCCGATACCTATCACTTTTTACCCATTTAAACCGGGTCGGTACTCGGTTTGTTCCGGGTCGACCCGGTTCGTCACTATTCACTATTTAAGCCCAGAAACCTAATTTGTGGGGGCTAAGTCTTTTTCTAGCAAAAACCCTCTCTAAGAGTGATTTGTAAGAGATTGATCTTCTATTATTATGCAATCTAGTAGTTGTTTTCATTGATTCTCTTCTTCTTATCCCCTTTTCTTATTTGATTATCCAAGATCCATCCATGAATTCTTCTCTTATCATTGATTTAGAGGTGTTCTTCATGGGTCTTGAGTAGTCATTTTAGGATCTTGAGATGGGTTAGATTTAGGGGATTCAAGACATGATCTAAGGTGTTTAGGATTAGATTATCTATTATCCTTCTTTGTTTAATGTTCTTATTGCTAAATCTAGCTTGAGAGAGTGGATTTAGATCATAGGCATTTCATGCACACCAAGTGTATGATGAAATGCCTTGATTAATTATTCAAGGGATTTATGTTCTTAGCCTATGAGAATAGTTGTCTAAGGCATATTTTTGGTTGATCTAGTTTATATTCTCAATGCATGTTGATTGATAATTCACAAATGAGAGTTTGCTAATGAATTTGATAATTAACATAGTGATTAGTGCCTTGAAAGAGGACTAATCAAGATTAGAGATCATTAACCTAGGGATAGCTTGTTTGTGTGAATGAATGCCTTGGATCATGCTTTGGTTGCCTAATATCGATTACCCCATCTTAGGATTCGTTTTGCTTATTGCTTTTACATCTTGTTTAGTTTCTTATTACTTGCTTAATTTGGTTACTTAATTACAAAACTCCCTTAATTAGCTTAACTTACAATTGTTCCTTGCATTCTTAGTGCTTGGAATCATTTCCCAATAGGTTCGATAACCTCTTATGCTCAATAGGCATTTAGAGAATTGACTCTTAGGATTGCAAAAATCTTGTATCAATTTGGCGCCGTTGCCATATTGGGATTTTATTTTGACATTAAGATTTAGGTTCTTAGTGAGATTAAGCATTTTTCTTTTCTTTTGTTTGCTAATCTCTCCTTCTAGCTCTCTCTTGTAGGTGCATGAACTTGCGTTCTAAAGGAAACACCAATCCTGTTGAGCCAAGAGACGACATCAACCTTCTACACCGCGGTCTTAGAGCAAGAAGAGATAGAGAACGGGTTGTGCACATTGCTAGGCTTGGTATGGAAAATGTGCAAGTAAACCCAAATGGTGGTAATGGAAACCACCACCCACCCGCCCATAATGGTCCTAACATAGTTGGAGCGGGTGATGCGGCCAATGCTCATGTCAACCGCCAAGGCATTCGAGCACCACCGGTTGAGACCAATGACTTCGAGGTCAAAGCTAGCCTCATCAACATGGTACAAAGCAACAAATTCCATGGCTTGACGGTAGAGGATCCACTTGATCATTTGGATCATTTTGACCGGATTTGTGGCTTGACAAAGATGAATGGAGTCTCAGAGGATAGCTTTAAGCTAAGGTTGTTCCCATTCTCTCTTGGAGACAAAGCAAGACAATGGGAAAAGAACCTTTCCCACGGTTCTATCACTTCATGGGACCAATGCAAGACATCATTCCTTGCCAAGTTCTTCTCTCCCTCTAGAACGGCTAAGCTAAGGAATGA
>PKML01046878.1:86658-97069 GCA_002933935.1 Eutrema yunnanense | reverse complement strand
GTAGGGAATTGCATAGTCCCAACCGACTTTGTGGTCATGGAGATGAGAAAGACCAACAAACTCCCTCTTCTCCTTGGAACACCGTTCCTCCTCACTACCGGTGCTAGCATGAACTTCAAAGAGCAAAGGGTAGTTCTCTTGAATGTGGATGATAAGGTCTACTACCCAATGAAGATCTCCTCCAACAAGCTTTGTGGCACAATCACTATGGAGGATGATGGGTTTTGCATTGAAGAAGCTCATAGATTTGAGCATGTGGGTAGTTGTGAGATGGTTCATGAAGCTTCGCCCCCAAAGATCCATGAAAAGAAAGAGAAACCCCATGAGAAGATGGTTTTGGGTTATGGTAATGGTAATGAAGCTTATGGAGTTGATGTAGCTTGCTTGGATTCTCCCCCTCCTACCACACATGAGGACATGAGTGAGATTAAAAGGAAGCAAGAGAAAGGTGATACTAAGGCCAAAATAAAGAAACAAGACAAGCATCACTCTCTTGTCTTTGCTAAGAATGGTCCAAGCAAGCTCGAAGAGTTTAGGCCCGAGCCTTCCATGATGACTCTCACTCCATGGAAGCACAAAGATGGAGTGATTGAGTACAAGATCAAATGCAAAGGCCGATCCAAACCCTTTGCCTCGGTCAAGGCGATCCTCACACCCGAGCTCAAAGAAAAAGGGCAAGCCGGTCTTGAGGAAGTCATGAGCAAGGTGCTCAAGCTCGAGCTCAAGGATCCACCATGGAGCGCTCACACTCCTCCATTACCCGCCTAAAAGGGTAACAAACGTCGAACTTAGTGACGTTAAACAAAGTACTCTTGGGAGATACCCCAAGCTTATCCTTGTACATATTTCCTTTTATGCTTTTCTTTCTTTGTTAGTTCCTTTTGATGGGTTTTCTTAGTGCGAGTAGGTTTTCAAAGGCAATATGGGCATGAACTTATGGACTAAAGTGCTTAGGATGAGGTAATGGAATATGGCGTCCCTTAATACCTCTAGTCTCCTCCATCATTTTCCAAGGTAACTCCAAAACCTTTGTACATAGCATTTAGAATCATATCTTCTTTCTTTCTTTCATGCATTGTTTAGCTCTCTCTTAAGCTTCTATTACACAAGGGACTGTGTAATTTAAGTTTGGGGGAGGGTTTGTGTGTTATCTAACATCGTTTTTGATGTTCTTATTTTGCCTTTTTGCATCTTGAGTCTCATGCATATCATGCATTTTCAATAAATTTGAAAATTTTAGAACATTTAGTATGCATTTGCACTTCATATAGGATTGAGTCTAGAATACATAGCACGTAGACAATGCATTGCATGCGCATTAGGAGCTAGAATGATTCCCCTTTGCGAAGTATTTCTTTAAGAGTTTAAGTCCTGCGCTCTAGATCTCATGTGCGAAATTAAGGTCGAACCATGTTTGGGTTTCATGTCTCATTACTTAGTTCTTAGCCAAAGCAAGTTGATTTGAGTCCATTCCTACTTAAGTGATAACCATAATTTGACATTGTAATTATCATGCTTGTGCATTGCATAGTGAATGCATGGTTACCACATACATATTTGGGCTATCTTATCCGCTTTGCCACTCTCTTGTTAGCCCGAATAGCTGATTCCCATCATTGGAACGGTTAACCACTCCCTTAACCCAACCTCTTTTCAAGCCAAATGCTACTTGTGAGTGATTGTGAGGCCTTTTTCGAATCAACTAGGCAAAAGGTGTTGAGTTTAGAACGACAAGGAAAAACTTCCGTGTAGAACTAGCTCGGCATAAATGGGCTAGACATAGTATAAGGCTAGATAGGTTGGGAACTTGGGACAAGATAGAAAGAAGAGATTGCGGGAATGAGAAAAAGGGTTGAAGAAAAATAGGGGATAAGCAAAAAGCTTAAAACGGTTGGCTACATTCGTTATTGGGAAAAGCTCTAAGTGGAAAAGAAAGGAAAATAGTCTCTAGTCTTCAAAAGAAATAAAGAAAGCCAAAAAGGCTAAAGCAAAGAAAAGAAACAAGAGAGACTAGAGAAAATAAAGAAGAGCTAAGTAAAGAAAAACGTTGAAAGCCAAACCGTTTGGTGAAGAAGGAAATCCCCTAAGTGCTTAAAGTGAGAAGAAGAGTGAGATGATATGAGTGGTGAAGGCAAAATGCCTTGCAAAAGGGTAGCTTAGGAGGATCTTCATTGGGGTTTAGAGATTAGGAGTCAAGTTCGATATGGGATATTTGGGTAGATGGAAGTCAACCTTGTATGCATCTATTGGGCTTTACTCTTAGCATTTTGCATTAGTTGATTCCTTTTGAGAGAAACCCTTGCTCGAAAATCGTCACTTGTATCGAGATCACTTTTATCTCAAAACCTCTACCTTAGCCAAATGCATTCACTTGCCTTGCATAAGCATTTTTCACTTGGAAAAAGTCTAATAAATGTTAAAGGATTGGATGATTTGAAGGCTTGTGTAGGTTGAGATTTGAGCTTGGTTCATGTAAGGATGAGCATGGCTAACCACTTTTGAGTAGACATGTTTGATCATATTTTAGAGTTTGCACTTGGACATGAACGCTTTTAGTGATGCTTTTGCTTGAGGACAAGCAAAGAAGTAAGTTTGGGGGAATTAATATCGTCATATTTTGCATCATTCTAGCATCCGTTTCATATAGATTTAAGATCATTCACTTGGATCTTCAATGCATATCATGCTTGTTTTGTCTCATTTAGAGTTTTAGGGTTCTCATACTAGGTTCTAGAGTGTCTTGCATGTTTTGGAGTCCTTTTCAGGTGTTAAACGAGGAGAATCCGTCACCCGAGGAAAGGAGACAGAAAACATGCAGGTATCGATCGATACCCCTCGGTATCGATCGATACCAAAGCACCAGGGAACTGCACCAATGCCTTTGCTCGGTGTCACAGCTCGGTACTGCCACCCGGGGGAAAAAGTCCTTAACACGGAGCAGAGATACCGAGGTGTGTCCTCGGTATCTACTGAAGACCAAAGCCAAACACCCAGTATCGATCGATACCCCTCGGTATCGATCGATACCAAGAGCTTCAGGAGTTCATACCGATGCCACTGCTCGGTGTCACGGGTCGGTATTGGTCCCAGGAAGATCCGGGGGAAAAAGCCCCTAATACGGAGCAGTGATACCGAGGAGTGACCTCGGTATCCACCAAAGAACTAGTCCGATACCAAAGGTATCGATCGATACCGAGGGGATCGATCGATACCTATCACTTTTTACCCATTTAAACCAGGTCGGTACCCGGTTTGTTTCGGATCGACCCGGTTCGTCACTATTCACTATTCAAGCCCATAAACCTAATTTGTGGGGGCTAAGTCTTTTTCTAGCAAAAACCCTCTCTAAGAGTGATTTGTAAGAGATTGATCTTCTATTATTATGCAATCTAGTAGTTGTTTTCATTGATTCTCTTCTTCTTATCCCCTTTTCTTATTTGATTATCCAAGATCCATCCATGAATTCTTCTCTTATCATTGATTTAGAGGTGTTCTTCATGGGTCTTGAGTAGTCATTTTAGGATCTTGAGATGGGTTAGATTTAGGGGATTCAAGACATGATCTAAGGTGTTTAGGATTAGATTATCTATTATCCTTCTTTGTTTAATGTTCTTATTGCTAAATCTAGCTTGAGAGAGTGGATTTAGATCATAGGCATTTCATGCACACCAAGTGTATGATGAAATGCCTTGATCAATTATTCAAGGGATTTATGTTCTTAGCCTATGAGAATAGTTGTCTAAGGCATATTTTTGGTTGATCTAGTTTATATTCTCAATGCATGTTGATTGATAATTCACAAATGAGAGTTTGCTAATGAATTTGATAATTAACATAGTGATTAGTGCCTTGAAAGAGGACTAATCAAGATTAGAGATCATTAACCTAGGGATAGCTTGTTTGTGTGAATGAATGCCTTGGATCATGCTTTGGTTGCCTAATATCGATTACCCCATCTTAGGATTCGTTTTGCTTATTGCTTTTACATCTTGTTTAGTTTCTTATTACTTGCTTAATTTGGTTACTTAATTACAAAACTCCCTTAATTAGCTTAACTTACAATTTTTCCTTACATTCTTAGTGCTTGAAATCATTTCCCAATAGGTTCGATAACCTCTTATGCTCAATAGGCATTTAGAGAATTGACTCTTAGGATTGCAAAAATCTTGTATCATATGCTCGCATTCTTAGAGGCGCCGCCCTCAAATTCTCTGGATGCAATCGTTGCCCAAAGATTTTGGAGCTCGTGCCTCAGATAATCGAAGTATTGCCCGCCGTAGGTCCCTTCTTCCTTGAACCCGAATATCTCGCAAATCTTGCCGAAAGTGACCGAGTAGGTGACGCCCATAAGTCTGAATTTCAAGACTCCAAACCCGGAATTTGCATCACCCGTTTCGTCGAATCTTGTTCGAAGGGTGGCTAGAAACATGTTAGAGAGCACCTTGAAAGCTTCATACTTCATGCTCATGAACTTGCTTAGCCCCATATTCTTAAAAAGCATCCACACCTCATCGCTTATTCCCATCTTATCCAACATCTCCGCGTCAACGAATTTGCCTTGCTCGAACTTCATTTGGCAAAACTTGTCGAAGTAATCATGCTCGTTTGGCTTTGCCCGTTGTACTTTCGGGCTTTCCTCACTCGAGTTCTCACTCTCAACCTCTTCTTTGACTTCCTCAACTCTCTTGCCCTTGCCCTTACCGGGGCGAACAAGCGCTAAACCGCTTGGTAGAGGAGTTGATCATGCGGTCTTGCCTTTTGCTTTGGTACCCTTGGCAATTCCTTTCCTTTTTTCCGTGGCAGTAGCTTTGGCAACACCTTTCCCCTTGCCAACGGTTGAAACTTTTGTTCGTGGTCGTGTCGATGGAGCACATTTGTCAGTCATTGTGCCTACAAATATCCTCGAGACAATTTGTGACCATAGGTACAATGGTTTCTCAAAATCAACAAAGGTTCTCCAAAAGATGAACTAAGATCAATGAACAAGGCAACATTCCACACTTAGCAAGCAAATTTTCCAAATGTACAATCCCTAATTCTCATTCATCTCAAAATCCCAATTTCTCAAATTTTCATCAAACTAGCAACAATAGGCTCATGAATCATCAAGTTTAAGCATAGAGAAACCATCCCCAATGTTTATGCACCAATGAAAAGCAATATCAAACCACATTCAAGCAATATGCACTCAAGAACAAAACCATGGTTTTTCAAAAATTTAATTAATGAATACCTTGGGGGATTGGAATTAAATGCTTAGAATGATGATAAATCCAAAAAGAACAGTGAAAATCGAGACTGTAGGGCTTGGAATCGCGAAATTTGGTTGAGAGAAGAGAAATATGTGAAGGAGATAGACTTGAAATCGCAAAAATAAGGTCGAGAGAGAAGCAGGTTTTCGCGTGGAAGAATTAGCGAAAAGCGACTTACATGGGTCGGGTCGGATCTTACCTGGGCGGGAACCGGGTCGGTCAACTAAATTTGAAAAATCTGGTCAATACCGATGACACACGTCGGTATTGCACATCGGTATTGACGGATTTTAAAAATTTATCGTTGAATACCGATGTCACTCCTCGGTACAACAAATCGGTGCTAAGGAGATTTTTCTTCTGTTTCCATACCGACTTGTTGTACTGATTTGTGACGTCGGTATTGGTCCCTTGTTTGGCATGGTCGATACCGATGTCTGTGGTCGGTATTGAGCATCGGGATTGGCTGCACCGTTGTCATTCCTCGGTGCAACAAATTGGTGCTAAGGAGATTTTTCTTCTGTTTCCATACCGACTTGTTGTACCGATTTGTGTCGTCGGTATTGCTTCTTCTTTTTTCACTCGGCAAGTGCATACCGATTACCCACATCGGTATTGCACGTCGGTATTGCCCATGGACCTTGAAACCCCTATGCACACTTAACAAAAACATCAAAAAGTTCTAGCAAAGATAGAAAAAGAGAAAAAAATAAAAGTATATACAAGGATAAGCTTGGGGTGTCTCTCAAGAGCACTTTGTTTTACGTCGCTAAGTTTGACATTGATTACCGTATTCAAGCGTGAGAAACATCATCAAGGGGAAGTGAGACTCCCTCCTTAATGATTTCATTAGCATGGTACAGTTTTAGTCTTTGACCGTTCGCAATAAATTATTCCCCATTCTTGTTCAAAAGAACAACGGCTCCATAAGGCCTCACTTCTTTGATCACAAAAAGACCGGACCATCTCAACTTGAGCTTCCCGGGAAATAGCTTCAACCGAGAGTTATACAACAACGCTTGGCCTCCAACCTTAAGATCCTTGGGCGTTATCTTCTTGTCATGGAATAACTTCGTTCTCTCCTTGTAGAGACGTGAAATTTCATAAGCATCAAGGCGGATTTCATCAAGCTCATTCAATTGAAGAAGATGCCTTTCCGAGGCTGATTTGGTATCAAAGTTGAGAAGTTTAACCACCCACAAAGCTTTGTATTCCAACTCAACCGGCAAGTGACAAGACTTTCCATAAAGAAGGTTGAATGGTGTTGTCCCAATCGGTGTCTTGTAAGCGGTTCGATATGCCCACAAAGCGTCATCCAACTTCACGGACCAATCTTTCCTTGAAACCCCAACGGTCTTCACGAGGATAGCCTTGATTTGGCGATTCAAAACTTCCACTTGGACACTCGTTTAAGGATGGTAAGGCGTGGCCACCTTGTGCTTCACCCCGTGTTTCCTAAGAAAGCTTTCGAAGACCTTGTTGATGAAGTGTGAGCCCCCATCACTAATCAATACCCATGGAACTCCAAATCGAGGAAACAAGGTCTTCGATTCTCAACCTAGACAAGTGGTCCGCTACCCCATTTTCAATGCCTTTTTTGTCCACGATTTCCATGTCAAAATCTTGCAAAAGAAAAACCCATCGGAGGAAGCCTCGGCTTGGTATCCTTCTTTGCATGTATATAACTCAAACCGCGTGATCCGTGTATACCACAACCTTAGATCCAACCACGTATGACCAAACTTCTCCATGGCAAACACTACCGCCAACAACTCCTTTTCCGTGGTCGCATACCGTGCTTGAGTATCATCCAACGTCCTACTTGCGTAGTAGATGACATTAACTCTCTTGTCCTTCTTTTGGCCGAGGACCGCTCCAACCGCGAAGTCCCTAGCGTCACACATGATCTCAAACGGTAGCTCCCACGGAGCTTGAACAATTGGTGCACTAACTAGAGCCTTCTTGATTTCTAAGAACGCCTCAAGACACTCTTCATCGAATTTAAACTCTACCTCCTTGCAAAGGAGCCTCGTGAGCGGTCTTGCAACCTTTGAGAAATCTTTGATGAACCTTCGGTAGAACCCGCCATGCCCCAAAAAGGTTCGGATGTCCTTGACCGTTCTTGGCGGTTCCAAACTAACCATGACCTCGATCTTAGCCTTGTCTACCTCGATTCCCTTCTCTGAAATCTTGTGCCCGAGCACGATCCGTCTCGAACCATGAAGTGGCATTTTTCCCAATTCAACACGAGGTTTGCTTTTTCGCACCGAGAGAGTACCTTGCAAAGATTGGAAAGACAAACACCAAACGAAGAGCCATATACGGAAAAATCGTCCATAAAGACCTCAACCATTTCTTTAATCAAATCCAAAAATATAGACATCATACATCTTTGAAAGGTTGCCAGTGCATTACATAACCCGAATGGCATTCTTCGATAGGCGAAGGGCCATGTGAATGTGGTCTTTTCTTCATCATTGGGATGTATCGGGACCGAGCTCATTGTGGAGCCGTCTTCACACTTCATCCCTTGAAGACCCAAATCGAGGACCGTAACTTCACCAACCATTTGCTTGTGTGAGTCCAAAATCAGCTTTTAACCGTCACTAGCCTCATCCATATACCCGTGTTCACCATGATCCTTAACCATCCTCGAGATTTAATTCCTCCAAAAGCTCGTCCGCTAGTTCATCCATGGTATCGATGTAGAAGACTTGCCCATCGATGGTGGGTCTCTTCATCGCCTCATTGATGTCAAACTCTAGTACAACGTCCTTGCCCAAGTGAAGATCGATTTTCCCTTTCTTTACGTCGATGATTGCACCCGCGGTTGCCAAGAAGGGTCTACCGAAAATCAAGGGATCCTTGGGTTCTTCATCCATTTCCAAGACCACGAAGTCCGTTGGAACAATGAAGCCTCCAACCGCGATTGGCAAATCTTCAAGTAGCCCAATTGGTACTCTAACACTTTTAATCCATTTAAACCCAACAATTAAATTACTCGCACATAGACGAGATAAAAGCCACAATTAAATAAAACAAGAGATTGATGAAGGAGCCTCTCGAATTTAAGAATGATATCCGGAGAGAACCTCTTCACCAATCTCGAAAGTAAGAACAAAAACTTAATTAGACTTGCAATAAACTAAGAAGATATGAAAAGAAGCACACACAATTATGTCTTTAAAACACATATTTATAAGTCTTGAGCTCTGCTTTCGTCGGTCTTTAAGGTTTTTCCTTGACGAGAATTGAACGGGCCTTGAAATTGGGCTTACGGGACGAAATTAGCTTGGTCATGATATTGTCTCCTTCGATTCATTTGAGTGTCATGAAGACGACAAACAAGATCACAAGCCGCCTCGACCCGACGAGCCAAAGCTCTCTTCTCCTTCAGCTCCTCACCACATTGAGTGTGAGACAAATCTCGTGAAGGATGAGACACTTGAACAAGTTGGAGCACTCATCGACTATCAAAATCAACATATGTGCTTCTCGGCGATTCCCGCAAGGAACTCTCATTATATGAACACGTGCAGCGGAGATGAACCACTTTTAGACCCTGGAGGAGCTACAAAGAACGTTGAAAACGTTCTAGAAAAAGGTGCACCCGTCACACTTGAAGAAAACATCAAACTGACGAGTTCGACGTACAAAAGGATCCCCTTTGATGCACAGTCGACCCATGCTCATATGATACATGGTGGAGACTCAATTGAAGCTAAGGTGAAGCTTAAAAATTCCTCAAGACTCTTCCCTAAGGACTTTTCACAAGAAAGACGAAGTATAGACGAGAAACATGATGAACCGAGCAAATCAGCCCGAGACACCTCCGTTGCGGTCACACCTTTTCCACCAGTGGCCAACCCTTCTTCCACTGCAGGCACACATTGATAATCCCATATTTTACATCTTTTAGCATGCATATTATTTGGTGTTTTGTGTCTCATGCATGTGTCTTGCATAGTTTGTATAGCATTTTGGTATTTATTAGAGTGTTAGGTGTTTGCATGCATTTGGAGTGTTTTTAGGTGTTTTGGAGACAATTGATGGTGTTTGGAGAGTTGGACCTAAGTGGAGTGCAAAGCCCATCCGAGATGCCGGAAAGATGTAGTTGTACGAAGGCCCTCCGATATGAATCAGCCTTGAAGCTCTTCATACGAGTTGTAGAGGAGTGAGTCATCTGTCTACAGGAGTTAGATTCAGGCCATTTGGACATCTGGTTAAGGAGTTACCTCGGATTCACCGAATACTTCTCATCACGGCCTCTCATCCCGGCCTGAAGCAGCCCGGCACACAAATATCTGGGCTAAAACTCTTCATCCCGGCTCCATATCCCGGCTCCACACCAAGGGACCGGTGTCATCTTCTCTCGGCCAGACAGACACACCATCAGTAAATCTATCGCATCTCCCTATCCATACGTCCAAATAACCCGATTCAAATTCCTGTGTAAAGCTGATTCACTCCTCTACAGCTTCTATGAAGGCAGTTGAAGCTGAATCGGAATGTAAGGTCCCCGTCTAGTCACATCTTTGAGACACTTTGGACGAGAGATGTAGCACCGGGCCGCTTCTGGCCGGGATGGGAGGCCGGGATTCTCGCTGTCCGAGGCAAAGTTCAGCACCGGGTAGCTTCCAGCCGGGAAGGGAGGCCGGGATTCTCCCTGTCTGAGGCAAAGTTCAGCACCGGGCATGTGCATGGTGTTTGTCCCGGCCGGGATAGATTCGGTAAGGTAAGAGCTTCTCGGCCAGGCAGAGACGTCTTTAGTAAATCTGTGGTAACTCCTTAACCAGATGTCCCAATGGCCTGAATCTAACTCCTGTAGACAGATAGCTCACTCCTCTACAACTCCAATGCAGAGCTTCAAGGCTGATTCATATCGTATGGCCTTCGTTCAGCTACATCTTTCCGGCGTCTCAGATGGGTTTTGCACTCCACTTAGGTCCAACTCTCCAAACACCATCAATTGTCTCCAAAACACCTAAAAACACTCTAAATGCATGAAAAACTCACTAGGACCTAATGCAAACACCTAATACTATAATAAATACCAAAATGCTATAAAAACTATGCAAGACACATGCATGAGACACAAAACACCAAATAATATGCATGCTAAAAGATGTAAAATATGGGATTATCAACTCCCCCAAACT
>PKML01046878.1:74038-85374 GCA_002933935.1 Eutrema yunnanense | reverse complement strand
CTTGAATAGTTCATCAAGGCATTTCATCAAACACTTGGTGTGCATGAAATGCCTTATGATCTAGATCTACATTCTCAAGGTAGATCTAGCATTAGGAACACTAAACAAGAAAGGAATGCAAGGATTAAGAACATAAGCATCAAGAATCAATCATCAAATCATCTAAATCAAGCTAAATCTAAGATCCAACAAAAAGGGGCCTAAGGCCTAAACATGAAGAACACAAGAAGAACACAAGAGAAAAAGACATAAAGATAGATTAAATGCATTAATATAAAGATAAGGGTGAAGAAATCTTCTCTAGAGTGGCATTTGTATGAAGAACAATCAAAATCCCTCTCAAAATCATAAGAAGAGTTTGGGATAAAACCCAACTCTAGAAAGAAGAAAGCTTGGATCTAAAAATTAGGTTTTTCACTATTTAAAGAAGTTTGGATCGGACCGGGTCAACCCGGGACAAACCGGGTATTGACCCGGCCGAAACTTGGATACGTCTTCAGTGAATCAATCATAACTCCTGAACCTGACATCCGAATGACCTGAATCGAACTCCTGTAGACAGATAAATCGTCCCTCTACAACTCTTATGAAGACCGTTTGAGTTGATTCATACCGTACGGCTTTCTTTTTGCCGATTATTTGGACGGTGTCATCTTCTCTCGGCCAGATGGACATACCTTTAGTAAATCCATCTTATCTCCCTATCCATACGACCAAATAACACGATTCAAACTCCTGTGTCAATCTGATTCACTCTGCTACAACGTCTATGAAGTCTGTTGAAGCTGAATCGGAATGTAAGGTCCCCGTCTAGCCACATCTTTGAGATAATTTGGACGAGAGATGTAGCCCGGGATGGGAGCAGCGGCAGATCCACGTTCAACAAGGTGGGGGCAAGTGCACCACTCATATTTTTATAACCAATGTAATTTTGTTATAGCTCCAGTTAATGCACCCATGTTAAAATAATATTATGCCCCAATTGTTTTTTTTCTTCCTCAAAATCTAATTTGATACTAATTTATAATAGACATTTAATATACGCACACTTTTAGTCAAGTCTATCTATATTATTGTTTTCACCAAACACATGTACAATATATAATGCTTAAAATTTCTATATTTTAACAAAAAGAATTCTATTATTTTTACGTTTGTGACTTGTGTGAGATGATTTGATTTACAGTTTTTGTAATTTTTTATATCTAAGATTTTAATTTTAACTGGTAACGTAGATAAATATCTTATAAATTAAGAAATAAAAGTAAATAAATTTCTTACAATTCAAATATTAGTATATATTACTTGAAACATAAAGCGATGATATTTTATATAATTAAATAGCTAAAATTCTTAATATATATAATTTACAATTAATTATTTCCATGTTATCTAAATACTTTTATAACTGTAGTTTAAAAAAATATTCTTTAATATATATTAATTAATGTTTAATATTTTGCCCCCACTCATTTTTTTCTCTAGATCCGCCACTGGATGGGAGGCCGGGATGAGGAGTCTTTGGTGAGGAAAATTGTGGCACCGGGCGGTGTGGAGCCAGGAAGGGAGGCCGGGAAACTCCATGTCCGAGGGAAAATGCAACAACGGGCTGTGTGGAGCCGGGACGCGGAGCCGGGATGAGGGAAAGTCTTGTCCATGCAGAGACGTCTTCAGTAAATCCGCGGTAACTCCTTAACCAGATGTCCAAATGGCCTGAATCCAACTCATGTAGACAGATGACTCACTCTTCTACAATTCGTATAAAGAGCTTCAAGGCTGATTCATATCGGAGGGCCTTCGTCCAGCTACATCTTTCCGGCGTCTCGGATGGGCTTTGCACTCCACTTATGTCCAACTCTCCAAACACCATCAATTGTCTCCAAAACACCTAAAAACACTCCAAATGCATGCAAAACTCACTAGGACCTAATGTAAACACCTAATCCTCTAATAAATACCAAAATGCTATACAAACTATGCAAGACATATGCATGAGACACAAAACACCAAATAATATGCATGCTAAAAGATGTAAAATATGGGATTATCACACATCATCGACCCGCGGCCAAACCTCCTTTCGCCGGGGTTTCACCTCCCCACCCGCAGCCAGCCCATGTTCATCTCAACTTCAACGTTTTGCCTCTTGATCCTACTTCTTCGAGCGAGCTTCCTTCTCCATAACACTCAAGATTCAACTGAGACCCCAACTGATCTAGGACCTACCATCTATGCATCGTGAAACATAGCCCTACCATCCAAAAATACCAAAGTAGAAGAATCATACTTCAAAAAAGCTCCAAGTCTGAATTTCCATTGTGCTTCCGGAGAAGATCACCATCTCGAACTTAATGACAGAAATCCCGAGTGTAAATGGCGTGATAAGATTTATATGAAGGATTACAAGGTTAGATCAAAGGAAACTTATTTTCGGACAAGACCATTCTTCAACTAAGCTCACCTCACTACCGACGTCGAGTTAAATGACTCCAAACAAAAGCGCTCAATGGAAGGCAACCCATTTCGGTACGTTTTTATTTTTAGTTTTTCTTTCTTTTTCTATTAACGTTTTCTTTTTCTTAGTTTCAGCTTTCTAAAAAATAAAAAAACTCAAAAATAAAAAATCAAAAATCAAAAAACCGAAAAGACAGAAAAATGGAGACATGGTTCGAAGCTGCTTGGTCTAGCCCGAACCCCGAGGAAGGACTTGACCAAAAAAGAGACCTAAATGCGGGTGCATCCTCTCGACCCGCGGCGAACCAGCACGTGGCCGCGGTGGCACTCGACCGACCCGCGGCGAAGCCCCCTTTGGCCGCGGCCCGCGGTCGGAGCAATTTGACATGCGGCTGACATGCAGCCAACTCCCTGTCGCTACCGATTGATTTACTTTTATCCCTGATCGACCCCAATTCATTCAAAAACACCTCCACACACATTCCCCATCACCCTAACACCATCTACCATTCCCCAATCACCACCATTCCATTCCCACATCAATTCTCCAACCACTTCCAACTAAGTTTTCTTTTTTCCTACACTTTTTCAATTATTACATACCTCTATTTCTCGTCCTTGCTCGATTTATTTCACATGGGGAAAATGTGATTTAAGTCCGAGGGAGGATTCCATCCCTTACTAATCACTTTTTCTTTCATGAGTCTTTGCATTTTGCATTTTTCACGCTTTCTTTAAAAAAATTTAAGTTTTTCAATAAAAGTAGGAATACGTTTTGAGGGAATGATGAAAGAAATCCATGACGATATCCGACCAATGTGCTTCTACTCTATTTCCTAGTAACATTCTCTTTCGTAATTTGGTTCTAGACTATGCGGTATCTAGAGTTTTTATTAATGCGAAATCCCCAAAGGAATTTAGTACGTAAAGATTCTTTAGGATGGAATATACTATCTCTATTATACTTGGACTTTAACTTGACTTAATTTTCTCATCATAGGTTTAGGCAAAGATAATGAATCATACATTCATGACGTTCTTTTAGCTTTTACCACTATTTGTCGTACCTGAATGGACAGCTCATCTTTAGTTGGTACCCCACCGAAACTTAACCATTGTTCAGACCTCATGCACTTTCTCTCTCTTTGTGCAGATATGTGCAAAAACGCCGGAGAGGGAGGAACGACATAGTTTCTAGTCACTAAAGACGGAGATTATACGCGATCCGTGGAGGTGAATTCAACAAAGACGATACCTTGGTTTTGCCTTGGAAAACTCAAAAAAATGGTAAACTTTTGTGCCCCTAAAACTCTATCTCGTTAAAAGGTGTGTTTCCCCCATTCAAAAAATAATAAAAATATCAAAAATAATTGGAAAGAAAAGAGAAACAAAATACTAAAAAGAGTCTAGGTTGGTCGAAATTCTTATGAGGCAACCATGGTTCGTTTGTGAGAAGTATGTCATTCCGAGCCCATAGAAAATTCTAAGTCTTGCGAAAAGACATAAAACTTATGTTTTTGGAGAAAGGAGGAAGTGCAACATTTTTACGCAAGAAGAAGTGACTAGAAGTTGTGGTTCTCAATAGTTCATTCCTCTCCTGCTGTTTTGCATGATATCTTGGGCCCTCCGGTGAAATTACGGTAACCCGAAATACTTTTAACCTCACATCTAAATGACTTTAATACCTAGCCTCAATTTTCTTGGTTTGATCCTTCTGATGAGAAGTTCATGTTTGCACTTAATGAATTTAGAGAGCTAGTTGACCTGAATTTTGGATTTTGAAAGTTTATATTCTGTATGATTGATACCGTGGACAAGTGTTACATGAACTTCTAGTGAGAATTTTCTAGACCAGGTTACATTTTATGTAGTTCGATGGTTATGGTTTAGAAGGACAGTCTCCGAAATTTCTAGTTCCCAATGATTTTTGTTTGATCTTTCTGAGCTTTGGTTTTGTTTTATTTGAGGACAAACAAAGTATAAGTCTAGGGGAGTTGATAACACCGTATTTTTACCTGTTTTACCATCTATTTTAGAACATTTTAATAAGTGTTTCACTTGCTTTTACATGTTTTTATCGTAGTTTTTGCATATTTATAGTTTCAAAACACTTTTCAGGTTCTTTAGGCAAAACGACGCAAATTAGAGAAAAATCATATTTTGGATAATTTTTTACCGTCATAAGTTTAACATTTCATGGAGACATTCTAACCGTCTGATCACGCCCAAATTTTGACACAATATAGAAGGGAGAACGACCTTTTATACCGATATGGTTTTATGTCAATCCAACGGTTAGATCTGAAGATACATCCAATTGACTGAAGACACGTTCTGAAGTCTTGCGAAAGAAGCAAGAGAAGAATTGAAGTTTCAACCTCATAGGCCAACCACCGCGGGTCCTGGACTCATGACCGTGGCAAAGAAACTCCTGGCCGCGGGTCGAGGCTCTCCAGCTGCGGCGAAACTACCTTTGGTCGTGGGTCCAGCTCACGCATACCCGACCAGCCAAATTCGGCCCATAAACAGCTCGTTCGAAGCCCGTTTCAAGCCCACTTCGTTTTCTCTTCAAGGAAACCATAAGGATGAGTAAAGCAAGAGTTGAAGACCTATAAATATGTGATCTTAGAGACCTTATTTCCTGTACCCCTTTCGAGTGTAGTTTAGTTTACTTTTTGCTTTACTTTTTGTTCTTACTTTTCGCTCTTTACTTCTTGTCCTTTACTTTCGAGATTGGTAGAGAAGTTCTCTCCGGACCTAGTTCTTAAATTTGAGAGCCTTCTTCTTCCATCTCATGCATTATTTTAAGTATTACTTTCGTGCTTCTTCTTTTATTACTTTTTCCTCTTTACCTTTTGCTCTTTACTTTTTGTTCGATACTCTTCGAGATTGGTAAAGAGGTTTTCTCCGGACTTAGTTCTTAAAATCGAGAACCATCTTTCATCAATCTCCTGATTTTATTTAATTATGTGTTTTTTTGTTTATGTTCGAGTAGTTTTATCGTTGGGTTAAAAGGGATTCTCAAAGGGGGATTTTATGTTCGATAAGGATTTCACAAAGTAACTAAGAACTTAGGGACCATGATTGAATCGAGCATCCCCTAAGATATCTCTGTCAACCCAACACCGTTTTATTGTTTAAAAATCGTTTTTCCCTTTTAGTTTATGCTATCAATTTTCATACCTAGTTTTACAAGCAATTTTCCGTTTTTCGTTCTTTACAATTTCGTTACCAAAAACCCTATAAAAACTTATTCTCGTTCTAGACTTCATTGCTAATTCTTTCTCTAAGGTCTCACTGAACAACTTTCCCTCCCTGTGGATCGATACCTTACTACAACGCACATTTGTGCACTTGTAGAACTTTTAGGTTTAAAATTTTAAAACCCGAGAGTTTAGATTAACAATCCGCTCGCATCAAGGAGCAATAATCAATGTCCCGCAAGAAAAAATTGATCTACATTTAGGCGATCTCGTGATGCATTTCGATATGAACGAAAGTCTCGATAAAATGACTTTAGATGGCCAAGTTTTCTTGATCGATGAGCTCGACAGAGTTACTGAAGAAGTCTATGTAGAATTACTTATCAATGACCCATTAAAAATCGTGCTTACAACTGCAAAAGATGAACGCAACCTTCTAGAGGAAACTATGAGAGGCTGCGCAAGGATGCTTGACGAGGACGAAACTTATACAAAGCTTGTGACTTACCTCAATCTAAAGGACGAAACAAACATTCCTACAGCAGTAAACGATCCATGGAGCGAGCTCAAAGCCCCAAAATCCGAACTAAAATCTCTTCCCGTCGGACTCAAGTACGCATTTTTGGACAAAAATTAACTCATCCCGTCATTATAAATTCTGGTATGAGTGAAGCTGAGGCGACGATGCTATTACGTGAGTTGAAAAAGCATAGAAAAGCATTAGGCTATTCGCTTGATGACATACCAGGAATCTCAACAGACCTTTGTATGCACAAGATCCAACTTGAGGAGAATGCTAAAAGTTCGATTGAGCACCAAAGGAGATTGAATCCTAACTTAATGAACGTCGTCAAGAAGGAAATTATGAAGCTCTTAGAAGCAGAAATCATCTTCCCAATCTCGGACATCACTTGGGTTACCCAGTTCACGTTGTCCCTAAGAAAGGATGAGTCATAGTAATCTAAAACGATTAAGATGAGATGATCGCTACAAGAACAGTCACCGGATATCGCATGTGTATTGATTACTGAAAGTTGAACGGAGCAACTAGAAAATATCACTCTCTTCTACCTTTCATCGACCAAATGCTAGAAAGGTTAGCTAATCACCAATAATATTGTTTCCTTGATGGATATTCTGGACTTTTCCAAATACCTATTCCACCGGAGGATCAAGAGAAAATGACATTCACTTGTCCATACGGAATGTTTGCTTACCGACGAATTCCCTTTGGTTTGTGTAATGCACCTGCAACTTTTCAGCGATGCATGATGTCGATATTCACCGAATACATCGAAGATTTCATGGAATATTTTATGGACGTTTTCTCCGTCTACGGATCTTCGTTCCAAACATGTTTAACAAACCTTGGCAAGGTCATGCAATGATGTGAAGACAAACATTTGGTTTTGAATTAGATAAATTGTCATTTTATGGTACGAGACGTAATTGTGCTCGGACATAGAATTTCAGAAAAAGGTATCAAAGTTGATAAAGCAAAGATCAAAGTCAAGACGAACCTACAACCTCCTACAAATGTGAAAGGTATCCAAATTTTCCTATGACACACCGGATTTTATAGGCGATTCATAAAAGATTTTTCCCAAATTGCTAGACTCCTTATGATGCGTGCATGTTTGTCTCCTAGTTTCAGGTTTTAAATTTGTAAACCCTAACGTCTGCAAGTACACATATGTGCGTTGTAGGACTTTAGGTATCGATCCACATGGAGGGAATGCTTTTCTGTGAGACCTTCGGAAGAGAGTTAGTAAGGAAATATAAAACGAAAATAAGGTTTATGGTGTTTCACAATTTTGTAGCTAGAAATTAAATAAACTTAAGAGAGAAAATAAGAAAGCAAGCAAGTAAATAAACGAGTAAGCAGATCAAGACAGTAAACAATTTAACGAAACGAAACGTTGGGCATTCGAGAGCTCTTTAGGGATCACAGTCGATTATCATAAGAAATTTGCTAGGATTTTTAATGCGACTTTTGTCGTCTTTTGGTTCTTAAACTTGGAACACAATAGTGTGTGTAGCCTATTCTCGTACACCCTACACACCGATAACTTATATACTCGACCTGTAGATTTCGTCTATGGCCGCGCAGAAAGTTAAGATGAACAAACAAGTTCGTTAACACTCACAGTCCCTCTACAAGTATACTTTTGTATCTTATCGCGGTTTTACTCGTCTACCCTCAGTAAAGCATATAGATCTAGTACTTTTGTAGTTCTAAAAATACCTAATTTCAATTGCAAGGTATCTAATCAAGCAAACATGCATTAAAAATAAGGATAGAACGAAAAACCCTAATCGATATTCTAATCTAAAAACCTAATAATAAATTGATATGTGAGAGCCCCTTGAGATCAGTTTACCCAACAAAAAAACTACTCAGACATGATTAAAGATAACAAAAACATGATTATATAAAACACAGGAGATTGGTGAAGAAGCTTCTCGATTTTAAAAGAAGTCCGGAGAGAACCTCTTCACAAATCTCGAAAGTAAAGAACAACAATTTAAGAACAAAACGTAATGCAAAAAGTAAACTAAATGGTACTCAAAAAGGGCACACGAAATAGGGTCTCTGAAATCACATATTTATAGGTCTTCAACTCTTGCTTTAGTCGTCCTTAGGGTTTCCTTGAAGAGAAAACGAAGTGGGCTTGAAACGGGCTTCAAACGACATGGTTTTGGGCCGATCTTGGCTGGCGGCGCATGCGTGAGCTGAACCCGCAGCCAAAGGTGTGTTCGCCAGGCGTGTAGAGCCTCTGCCTGCGGCCAAGAGTGTGTTCACCGTGGTAATGAGCTATGGACCCGCGGTGGATGGTATATGAGGTTGAATCTTAAATTCTTCTCTTGCTTTTTTCGCGAGACTACAGAACATGTCTGCAATAAATTGGATGTGTCTTGAGATCTAACCGTTGGATTGTGTTTAAACAATATGGGTATGAAAGGTGGTTGACCCTTCTACCTGGTATCCAAATTTGGGCGTGATCGGATGGTGAGAAGATCTCCATCGGATGTCAAACTTCTGACGGTGCAAAATTGTCCAAAAACTGGTTTTTCTCCAAATTGTGTCGTTTTTGCCAAAGTAACCTGAAAAGAGTTTTGAAACTTCAAATATACAAAAAATGATAAAAAAACATGTAAAAGCGAGTGAAGCATTTTTTAAAGTGTTCTAAAATAAGCGATAAAACAGGTCAAAATATGGTGTTATCACCTTACATGCTTACTCTGCAAGGAGACGAACTTCGAGTTCAATGACGAATGCCTAAACTCAAGGATGCCCTTCTCTCCGCTCCAGTCATGCAACCACCTGATTGGGAATAACCATTCGAGATCATGTGTGATGCAAGCAATTTTACAGTTGGAGTTGTACTTGGGCAACGAAAAGATAAGAAGCTGCATGCGATCTACTACGCAAGCAAAATGTTGGATGAAGCTCAATGCAACTATGCAAAAATGGAGAAAGAACTCTTAGATGTCGTGTTCGCCTTTAAGAAATTTCGATCTTACCTTGTCGGATCTAAGGTCATAGTTCATATGGATCATGCAGCGATCAAGTATTTGATGGCTAAGAAATATGCCAAACCTAGATTAATAATATCGATACTCCTACTGCAAGAGTTCGACATCGAGATTCGAGATCGAAAAAGAGCAGGCAACGGAGTAGCATATCACCTTTCACGAATACGCGTAGAAGACAAATTACCTTTGAACGATAGTTTGCCTGATTACAATGTCTACGCAATAGACACAGTACCTCTCACTGCACATATAACACCCCCCCCCCACAACCTCTTATACGATGGTCTGACACTTTCAACACCCCATGGTTCATGCACATTGCCAACTATCTCGCTGCAGACATCGAACCACCACAATTCTTTGGCGATAAGAATAAGAAATTCTTGCGAGAAATAAGACAATTCTTCTGGAATGAACCATACCTTTACAAGAGATGCGCTGATGGTTTATTTCGATGATGCTTGGCTGAAGAAGAAATGGAAGGAATATTATTCGGATGCCATAGCTCAACTTACGCAGGTCATTTCGCTACTTTCAAAACTATTTCTAAAGTTCTACAAGCAGGCTTTTGGTGGCCTACTCTATTTAAGGATACGTAAGCTTACATCTCGCGTTGTGATTCATGCCAACGTATGGAAAACATAAGTAAGAAGAATGAGATACCTCGAAAATTTATTCTCAATGTCGAAAATTTTGATGTATGTTGTATCGATTTCATGGGACCTTTCCCAACTTCCTTCGAAAACCAATACATCATCGTTGTCGATGACTACCTTTCTAAGTGGGTGGAAGCCATTGCAAGCCGTACGAATGACGCAAATATGGTTATTAAGATGTTCAAATCAATCATCTTCTCGCATTTCGGAGTTTCTAGAATCGTGATAAGCGACAGAGGATCTCACTTCATTAACAAGGTTTTCGAAAACTTATTAACAAAGAATGGAGTTACGCACAAATTCGCCTCTCCATATCATCCTCAAACAAGCGGCTGATGCGTATCGGATTCGTCTCTGAAACTTCAGATCTTAAATTTATAAACCTTAAAGCCTACAAGTGCACATATGTGCGTTGTAGTACTTGAGGTATCGATCTACATGGAGAGGGTGCTGTTCTATGACACCTTAGACACTGTATAATAAATAAACATACAACTAGAATTGTAAAGAACGAAAAACGGAAAATTTCTACTAAACTATTTCTAAGGAAATCGATGGCTACTTTAATCTAGGGGAATCTAATTTATAATCTAACACTAAGAGACTCTAAAGCTAATCCTAAAAAATTCTAAGACTAACCTAATACCTAAGAAAATCGACTACTAACCTAAACCGAATGAAATCGATAACTAAACTACTTATACAGACTCTATTGCTAAACTACACTACTAGAGATGGTTGTAATTATTCTAAAACGTTGCTGGGTCGAGAGAAATATCTCGGGGTATGCTCGATTCAATCAAAAGGCCCCTAGCTCGTTAGTAACCAGTGTTTCTAAATTATAACTCCACGAACATGACAAAATAATGATGTAGTCTACTCCCGTACAACCTACGTCCTCCAATCTATTCACTCGACCAGTAGCTTTCGTCTCTGGCCACGCGTAAGATTGTGATTTGCTAGTGGGTCCATAGGTTCACGGAACTCTGTAAGTATACTTTCGAAATCTTACGAAGCGCACGCCTTGTAGATGCACTTTGCTGGTGATTAGATGCAACACTTTCGTGGTTCTAAACTCCCCTTATCAGCCTCTAGTTCATGATACTAGATTCATGCATTAACAATTTTCCACAAGAAAGAGCTCTAGAAATCGGCTAGGGCTTACCGAGTGAAATCCTTATCGAACATAGAATTCCCCTCGATAATCCTTTAAACCCAACAATCTAAACTACTCACACCTACTGGAAAAAGACATGAATAAATTAAACATGAGATTGGTGAAGAAGCCTCACGAATTCAAGAACTAAGTTCGGTGAAAAACCTCCTCACCAATCCCAAAAATCTCAATGCAAGAGTACAAGAATGAAAGCAAAACTAATGTGTAGAAAGTTCTCTACGAAATTTCTGTCTAAAACAAGTATTTATAGGTATTCAACATGCTTTGGTCGTTTTAGGGCTTGACGAGAAAACAGATGGTTTTAGCCTC
>PKML01046878.1:59480-72137 GCA_002933935.1 Eutrema yunnanense | reverse complement strand
AATAGTAGTCACAAAATAGTCCCAAATTTGGGACTAATTTGCAACTCCACTCGTTTTTATTTAGAAAACAATAAATTCTAAACCCAAACCACAAACCCTTAACTCTAAACCCTAAACCTCTAACCTTTAGTCATAAACTTGATTTAAATCTTAAATTTTAAACTAGATATTACAAATAAACATCAAAGAATATACAAAAAAAATCAACACTTACAATTTTTTTTAAAATAATCATTTTATAAATCCTAAATTATAAACCCTAAACCTCTCACCCTTAATCATAAACTCTAAATCTTAAATTGTAAAATATATATTACACATAAACATCAAATAATATACAAAAAAATGTAACACTTACAAAAATTTCAATATAATCATAACATGTACTAAGTGTTACATGTGTTTTATAAGGAATGATTTTGAAAAATAAAATTCTCTCAAATTTTATTTATTTTTAAGTTTTAACATATTTTTGAATGGATAGATACACAAAATCATTGTAAAATCATATTCAATTATTCTAGGTTCTTAAATTTTAGGGTTTAGGGTAAATGTTTTTGATTGTCACAAAACAGTCCCAAATTTGGGATTGTTTAACAACCCCAGTCAATTTTTTTTAATAGTAGTCACAAAATAGTCCCAAATTTGCGACAAAATGACAAAAATAATGAAAACTTCTCATTGGCTAGTTCATTAAAACGAGGATCGAGATCCTCCACCGTTGATTGGTTTAATCCAACGGACCAAATTTTATTTTTATTTTTTTAATTGTTTTATCTTTCTCTCTCTTTCCTGTGACTCTTTATTTTTTTGGTCTAAATCCTGCGACTCTTCTTCTTCCTTTGCATCTAACTTTTTTCTCTCTGTATCTATGATCTATGATCTAACTCTCTTCTTTTTTTTTTCCAGATTCTCACCGCCGGCGAGGCTGTCGTGTAGTTGGTCCGAGGAGGCGGCGGTTTGTGGAAGCAAGGTTTCTTCTTCTTCTTTTTCCAGATCTAGCCACTGGCGAAGCTTCCTTCTTCAATGGTTTCTTCTCCAGCCACCGGCGATGCTTCTTCTTCTCCAGCCACCGGCGATGCTTCTTTTTCTCCAGCCGCCGGCGATGCTTCCTCTTTTTCCAGATCCGACACGGCTGCTTCTCCATCCGCCGACGATGAAGGAGATGAAGGAGATCGACAATGGTGATGACGGCGATGAAGGAGAGGATGGAGAAGAGAAGGAGAGGATCCGAGGGATCGCGCTGACCAGTAATCTGAGCCCAGGAATGTCGAAGTACCGACTCGCCCTCAACGGATTCGCGGGAGATTCTGAAATAGAACCATTGCTCCCACCATTTATCATCCCTCACATTGAATCTAAAAACGGACCGATTGATCTTCGCCGGAAAAGAGTAGGTCCCGCGAAGATGAGAGTTCCCCTTGACGTTAAAGAGCTGGCAAAAGACCTCAGTGTCAAACACAACCCCAGACTCCTTAGAACGCACCCAGAGTGCGACAAGGGACCTCATCGCGCTGGGCATAAGCTGTGGAAGAGCGAGTCCGAGGTCGCTGATGATATTACAGATAGCTGCCGGGATGGGAAAAGTAAGGCGGCATCTCAGGAAGAACGCGGCATAACCACATGCATAACCCTCCGGAGGACTCTACAGAGAGCTATCAGCCGGCGGGATGAGCAGATCGCCGATATCAAGTCCGCACAAGGAAGAAATATTCGCGAGCTCAGCAGCCGAAATCGTGCTCTTCGAGTGAGAGTTAAACCGCTCGGCAAGGGGAAGAGGAGCATCCAGCTGAGAAGTAGAAACCATTGCAGAAGAAAGCAAAAAAAAATCGAGGTTGAAAAAGGAAATCCGACCGGAAACGATGGAGGTTGAACTTTCACAGAGGAAAATATCTCCGTTAAAAGTAAGAATAAAGTGAAGACAGTTCAATTAATGGAGTAGAAATAACAATAAAAAAGAGAGGAAAAAGTAAAAAGACATCATTACCTCGGTAAGTGGGAGCTAAGGCGGCGTGGGAAGTTGAAGCAACGTCAACCGCTCATTTATATCTACTCGCCCACTCGTCCTGTCATATCCCTTAAAAGTCGCGCAGACGTTAGAGGATCCCTACGAACTCGCCCTGCGAGCAAGCGAGAAATCAACTCATGTGAGCAGTCGTGCCAGAGCGGCCATCGAGGTAGAATTCACTGAAGACGTTTTGCTTGAGTTGGTTTATGCTTATTTCTTCTCTCACCGTGACAATCCTAGATATCAAGTGTTTATCAATGACAAATTCCCACTTTCTGTCCGCAGAAGAACTCCATTCACCGCATAATACAAATATGGTCTTTCATCGCGACCTATGTGAGGAGAATGAAACAAGTCAAATGTGAGTCTGGCCACAATTTTATAAACACATATAGGAACACAAAGATGAACACAAACCTGAACATTCACCGTCAGGCTGGATAAAGTGAAAAAGGAGAACATAAATTGAGATTTACACTGAATTTTTCGAGATATCTACCATGCAGATGTATCATAATTTCATCCACTTAATGGAAAACTAATTTTTGAGATTTTAAAATTAAAGAATTACTAATGAAACCACAGCCACTTGATAACCTCGGGTATGGCGATATGCGATAGAGTACGTGTTACATGTGTCCAATTTTACCTCGGGTGTGTCCATACATGTTTCTGATAAGCTTCTTCAAGTGTGGTATTGTGAGATGATGTGGTGTGAGGTGGCTAAATAGCTTCTGCACTTGTCAAAGGATTTACAGTTAATGAGAAGATAAGAGTATAAGAAGATGAGTGGCTCGATAGTTTTGGGATTGGGCTTTGATTGGGCAATTGAGAGGGGAGACGATAGTCTTGAGGCGATTACTCTACGAGAGGATTTGTGAACGAGATCGTCGGATATTTCTGGGTTAACGAGGTGAGATTAGGTTCGCTTGTGAGCTCGATCAAATCATCACGATGGGAATTGTGGAGATTCCTTTGTTCACCGGTGTTGAATTGAGGCAATGTATCGATTGGATGGAAAATCGCTTTACTGTCGATGATTTTTCAGAATTGGATAAACTGAATCTGGCATAGAGCTGCATCAAAGGTGATGCTAGAGATAGATTTCAATGGCGTCATCACTATGGATGATACTATAGAGTGAGCTGCTTGAAGTTAGTATGGAGGATACTTTCATCGCCGCCATCACTATGGATACGTTGGCTGAAGCAGACCTTGATGCGAAACAACAGTTTATGGGAAGTTACGAATCGCCAATCGGGCTCTTGAATGTGGAGGAAACTACTTAAATATCGTAACTTGGCCAAACGTTTCCACAAGGTGGATATTCGGAGCGGGAATTCTGAAGGTTTTGAGAGATCTAATTTTTGGGTAAAGTTTTCTTACGACCCCTTTTTTCTTAAACTCTCTTGCTTTTTCACACCACACACACTTACTTATTTATATTCTTATCCTAACTTCTTAAACCTAATATATTACACAAAACATTACCATCACATTTGGGCTTAGTTTATAACCCACTAAGCCCACGTTCATTTCTCTTCTTTACTTTCTTCTTCTTTTCCTCGTTGACTTTTCTTCTTCCTTTGTCTTTACTTCTTCTTCTTCTTCCTTTGTCTTTACTTCTTCTTCTTCTTCCTTGTAACGTAGCAGCTATTCTCTTCCTCTTCTCATCATTCTTCTTCTCACACTTTCTGTTTATTTCTTGTGTAGGATTAAGCATAGGATCAAACTCCAACACTCCCTCTTGAATCCTTTGCTTAATCCCCAATTTTCTATCTAGAGTTTTGACATTTTCTCCTCGATTCTTCTCCGTTGATTTCCCGACCTCCTGGACGAATCCTTTTCAAAACATCAGCAAAACTCACTGGTAATTTTACTTTCTCAGTCTCCTTGTTCTGATTCTCCACGAATCGAGCTTCTCCCCTCTTGAATTTCTCTGTCATATCTTGAGTGTTTATCTTCTCAGCCTCATTCTGTTTTTCTTTGATTTCAGTTACATGATCTCTTATGATTGGATTTCTCATCACTCCAAGTTTGAATCGCAGTTCCTCAAATCGTCTTGTTCCTAGTGGTTTTGTGAGGATGTCAGCGATTTGTTCTTCGCCGCTGCAAAATCGTAAGTTAATTACTCCCTCTTTCTCTGCTTCACGAACGACATGAAAACGTATCTGGATATGCTTTGTTCTCTTGTGTTGAACTGGATTTCTTCCAATTGCTATAGCTGATGTGTTGTCACAATAGATTGGAACGCTTCCGTGAACTTCAACTTTTAGTTCTTCCAACATTCGTTTCAGCCAAACAACATGGTTGGTTGCTGAACTAAGTGCCATATACTCTGCTTCTGCTGTAGATTGAGCAATTGTATCTTGTTTGTGCGTTTGCCAGGTAAACATTCCGCTTCCCAAAGTAAAACACATTCTTGTGGTACTTCGCATATCCTCCTTACAACCTGCCCAATCTGAATCAGAAAATCCAATTAGCTGAGCTTGTTCTGTCCTTTTAAAGTTTAGACGATAATTTATTGTTCCTTGTATGTATCTCAATACTCTCTTTGCTTCTTGCATGCTTTGTTCAGTTGGTTTAGATAGGCTTCTAGACAAGTAGGAGGCAGCAAAAACAAGGTCGGGTCTAGTTGCTGCCAAATACAAAAGTCCACCCACTATACTGCGATATAGCTTGGGATCTGTAAGTTCTGCTCCTTCATCTTGATTTTTCCCGTAAGGTGTTAGTGGTGTGTCAACACTCCTGCAATTCTTCATTCCAAACTTGTTTAACAATTGTTGTGCATACTTCTTTTGACTTACAAACAGTCCTTCTGTTGTGCAAGTAATTTCAAAACCCAAGAAGTATCTCAGTCTTCCTAAGTCAGTCATCTCGAAGGTCTCTTTCAACTTCTGTTTAAATTGTTCAATCATGCTTTCATTGCTTCCTGTGATGATAAGATCATCTACATATAGGCTGATCACCATGATCTCTCCTTTGCATTCTTGAATATACAGTGCTGCATCACAATCACTTCTCCTGCATCCTTGTGAAGTGAAAAATGAATCAATTTTGCTATACCAAGCTCTCGGTGCTTGCTTTAATCCATAGAGGGCCTTTTTCAATCTGAACACCATGTTCTCTGCTCCCTCTATTTCATAACCTGGTGGTTGTTCCACATACACTTCTTCTGTGATTTCTCCATTCAAAAAGGCTTATTTGACATCCATTTGATGCATGTTCCAATTTCTTTGTGCAGCAAGAGCTATTAGCATTCTGATTGTATCATGTCTGGAAACTGGAGCAAAAGTTTCCCCATAATCCACTCCATAAGTCTGAGTGAAACCCCGAGCTACTAGTCTTGCTTTCAATTTCTGAATATCTCCATTCTCATCTGTTTTTACCGTGTATATCCATTTGACTGAAATCACTTTCTTGTCTGCAGGTCTTTTTGTTAGTTCCCAAGTTTCATTCTTGTTTATCACGATGATTTCAGCATCCATTGCCTCTCTCCACTCTTTATATTTCACAGCTTCTTCAAAAATGTCAGGTTCCTCACAGGTAACATAACAAGCCTCGTGAACTTGAATTGTTTCATTACCTTCTCCTTCTTCTTCTTGATATATGTCACTTAACATTCTCATCTTATGCCCATGCCGTGATGAACTGCTACTTCCTGATCCATCTCCACTTAGCTGAAATGGTATAGGACTAACATTTGGTCTCCTATATCCTGTATTTGCCCTAGTTGTTGGACTTAAAACATTTTCTTGTATTTCAGTACTTCTCTTTTGAGGCATTTTGCTGCTGTCAACTGGAACCTCTCCCTGCTCTTTAGTTTCTTCACATGTTTCCCAATTCCAGCTTTTGTTCTCTTCAAAAACAACATCTCTTGATACTTCAATCTTCTTTGTGCTAAGAACATACACTCTGTACCCTTTACTCACCGTGCTATATCCCATAAACACAGCTTTTTCAGATTTGTCATCAAGTTTCTTTCTCCTTGCAGCAGGAATCAGAACATGGCATATACATCCAAATACTCGTAGATGACCAATTGAAGGCTTGTGACCACTCCAAGCTTCAATAGGAGTCTTTTGGTTTAGTGCTTTGGTAGGAAGCCTATTTTGAAGGTAAGCTGCTGTAAATGTTGCTTCAGCCCAAAATTTATTTGGTATCCCCTGGTCTTTTAACATGCTTCTTGCCATGTCCATCAGGGTTCTATTCCTTCGTTCAGCCAGTCCATTTTGCTGTGGTGAGTATGCCACAGTAAATTGTCTTTGGATTCCATTCTCTTCTAGGAATCTTGCAAACTGTTCTGATTTGAACTCACCTCCTCTGTCTGATCTTATTTTCTTAATTTTCTTGCTTGTTTGTGTCTCAACTAGGGTCTTGAACTTCTTAAAGGTAGCAAATGTATCGGATTTCAGTCTCAAGAAGTACACCCACACCATGTGTGAATAATCATCCGTGAAGGTAAGTATGTATAAGCTACCACTGCACGATGGAGTCTGCATTGGTCCACACAAGTCTGTGTGAATCAAATCCAATATCCTTGAGCTCTTGGTTTCTGACATTTTGGGAAATTGTTCTCTACACTGTTTCCCTTTGACACACGCCTCACAAACATCTTGTATGACTTGAAATCTAGGGAGTCCTTTAACCATCTGACTTGTTTGAAACTTCTGCAGGTTTTGAAAACCAGAGTGTCCAAGTCTTTTGTGCCATAACTCAGATAAGTTTTCTTCACTTGCTGATCTCACACTCTCTTCAATTACTTGCATTCGTAGAACATATGCATTCCTTACACGCCCTACTTCAGCAATCTTGTCTCCACTATGATTGTGTATTATGCATTTATTACCTTTGAAGATTATCTGATATCCATTCCTTGCCATTTGTGGTACACTTAGAAGATTTTTGTCCATTCCAGGAACTAAGAAGACATCTCTGATAACCCTTTTCCCTTTCTTGGTCATCACTTGAATGTTTCCTTTCCCGTAGTCATCAGTATAGCACCATTTCCTATCCTAATAGGAACACGATATGACCTGTCCAAGGTTGTGAAGAACCTCTCCTCTTTAGTCATATGGTTTGTAGCACCACTGTCAATTAACCATACTTCATTACCACTTGATTGCTCTATATTATGGACTGCATTAAACAATCCATCGGGCTCTTCTTGTTGTTGTATTTGTACTCGATCAACTTGAATTCTTGAACTTTTGCACTCTTTTGCAAAATGGCCAGGTTTTCCACACGCAAAACAAAAATTCCGCATCTCCGATCTTCTGAGTTTCTCCTTAACTTCTTGTCTTCGATGCAGATCCGCTTCAATTTTCCAGGCCTCCAGAACCTAGAAGCTCTGATACCATGAAGGTTTTGAGAGATCTAATTTTTGGGTAAAGTTTTCTTACGACCCCTTTTTTCTTAAACTCTCTTGCTTTTTCACACCACACACACTTACTTATTTATATTCTTATCCTAACTTCTTAAACCTAATATATTACACAAAACATTACCATCACATTTGGGCTTAGTTTATAACCCACTAAGCCCACGTTCATTTCTCTTCTTTACTTTCTTCTTCTTTTCCTCGTTGACTTTTCTTCTTTCTTTTGTCTTTACTTCTTCTTCTTCTTCCTTGTAACGTAGCAGCTATTCTCTTCCTCTTCTCATCATTCTTCTTCTCACACTTTCTGTTTATTTCTTTTGTAGGATTAAGCATAGGATCAAACTCCAACAAATTCCACATCGTTTCGGTACGATAACTGGTCCAAATGGGGAAGGCTTCGAGACATCATGGGTCCCCGAGGAAATATTGATTTGTGTATATCTAGCGGTGCCACTATGGAATATGTGCTTGCATCACATCGTCGACGACACCACAGGGTTGAAATCCTAAAAAATATCGAACAAGAGATTCATCTCGTAAGGCAGAGAAGGCGAGAGGAGGCGGACATACTGCTATGGCTCTATGCGGAGGATAAATACAGGAAAAAATTCACCACTCATGGCACCTGGAATCTACTTCGGGAAACCCAGTCGGCGAAGGAGTGGGCCACGGGCATTTGGTTCGCAAAGGCCACGCCTAAATACTCCTTTCTCTCCTGGCTTGCGGTTCAAAACAGACTTATGACGGGTGACAGAATGAAGGTTTGGAACGCTGGTCACAACTCTGACTGTGTGCTATGTGGCACCATGGAGGAAACCAGAAACCATCTCTTTTTCGAATGCTCATACTCCACAGAAATCTGGATTCATCTAATGCGTCAGATACTCGGGCAACACTACACCACCCAATGGGACAAGATTGTCAACATACTCTATAACGGCACTTTTGCTAAAACAACTCTGTTTTTAATAAGGTATTCATTTCAAGCCTCACTCTATCACATTTGGCATGAGAGAAACGGTCGACGACACGGAGAACCCCCTCTTCCGCATACTCGGCTACGCCAACTCATCGACAAAAATGTTCGGAATCGAATCACTGCGATACGACGATCGGGAGACAACCCCTTCGACGACGGGTTGATAATCTGGTTCTCAACCAGACTTTGAAGCTCCAAGAACCAGCTGAAGTCTAACTCTCTTTTTTGGTTTTTTTCTATCTCACTTTCAAAACACAGTACACATTCTTTGTAAAAAGCGATTTTGATTGAATAAATTTTATATTCATTTCAAAAAAAAAAAGATTTCAATGGCGTCAATCTTTGTTTATGTTCCAGAGTTGGGAGGAGTTGAAAGACTTTTTGTTAGTGTAGTTGGGAGACCGGTATGATCGATCGAACATCGCCATGGTGAATCGAGAAGAATTTGTTCGGCAAAAGTGGGAGATAGTGAATGTATATGTCACAACGGATCGTCGGGATTCTTCCGTTACATTGTTGCAAGCTGAGAATCTGTTTGTGTTTGTGGCATCACGGCTTCAATCGAGACTCAAGGCTATGAGTAACGAAGGACCACGACGGGATTTGGATGAATCCATGAAGCAAGTGTTTTCTAGTTCACCGGATCTGTCAAAACAGGTGCCAAAATTCGATGGAAAGATGCCATATTGTTGGATTTATAGTGTGGAAAGATTCTTCAGAGTTTGTCAGTTAAGTGAAGCGACTAAGTTGGAGTTGGTGTATCTGAGCTTAGAAGGAGCTGGATTGGATTGGTACAAGGAGGAAGTAACCGAAGGTGAATTCACGACTTGATCAGATTTTAAGAATCGGATGTTAGCTCGACTATGTGATATGTTGGTTTTTGTCGGTTTCTAACGCACGCTTAATATTCATTTCAAACATTTTATCGAGTCAAAGTTCGTTTTTAGAGTCTTTTAGTCCTTTATTTAGTTATCTCAGATAAAAAGGCGTCTAAAGAAGAAATTGGAGTTACGTGGGCAAAAACGCATGGAACCGTGAAGAAAATGGCATAATCGGTCGATGCAAACACCACCCGAGGAATCAAAATCGACCGATGCACTCCTTGCATCGGTCGGTTCAGGCTTGCTCGAGAATTTGGAATATCGGTCGATACGTGCCTGCGAGAAGAAAAATGAAATTTCTGAATTTCTTGTTTTACCCCGGAAACTGCCTGTTTTGACCTAATTCGACATAAATATATACTCTATTTTTAGCCTCTTTGACGGCTACGCCTTATTTTTTCTTAGACACTTTTTATCTCTTTCAATTGTATGTTTGGGAGAAGATCTCTGAACCTCTTCTGACAAATTTGGAGAATATTTATGAACCCTCTTATTATCTATTGAATTTATTTATGATTTCTCTCATATCTTTTTGCTTATTCTCTGCAACTATGTGTGACTAGATTCCATAGTTAGGTTTAGGGTTTCGAAGGGATCCATGAATCATTGAATTAGACACAAATAGGGAATTATCTTTTGTGGTTTTCGCTTATTGTTGTGTTTATTGCTAACCGCTAGGTCTATGAACTAGGGTGCAGCTTACCATATGAGCAAGAGAGTGGATTAGGGTACAGTTTAACCTATGAACACGAGAGTGGATTAGGTAGCATATAAAGAACATAAGCGAGTGAATCGCCCTTAGCCTGCGAGAGTTGATGCTAAGGCGATTCGTGAACATATTGAACCTGCTCTTTAATGTTGACCTAGAATTATATGAGCACGAGAGTGGATTAGGTTGTTAGGTTTAGTAACCATGAGCACGAGAGTGGATTGGTTAATATTTATGTTTGAGTTTGAAACTTGTGTTTAATTATTCCCTGAATAGTTGTCTGATTTGTGATCTCTGGATTCCCAAGAACAAACCCTTGACCTAACTTTTTCCCTTATTAAATCTACATCGTTTAAATTCCGTTCGTTACTCTTTCCAAAACCAAATATAATCTTGTCTTACCTTAGTTTCATAATTGTGAGAATTGTAGTGTAACTGTGGTCTTTATGGATTCGATCCTAAAGTACTGCATTGACAACCATTATGATTGCGGTAGTGTGAGCTTTAGTTATTAATTGACTGAGTGGTAAAACACCTAAATCAATTTGGCGCCGTTGCCGGGGATATTATGATCACGACCTTTGGAGAGTGCACAGCAAACGCAATAGTACTTAGGGGTCGAATCCACTAGAGACCAAAGAATTACACTACGAGTTTATGTGAATCGAGTTAAGCTAAGATGAAAAATATGAGGTTTTGTTTTAGGGATGTGAATAGTGACGAAAATAACAAATAAATAACTTAAAGCAAGTAAATAAAGATGTAAAATCAGTAGGGGAAGGTGCTAGGCATCGGATAATTCGTAGAGTATCATGGATCGATTTAATCGGATAATTTAGACATGGAATTCAATAAATATGTTATGAACTTGAATCACGAATGAATAATTAACCTACTTTCGCAGCGCCAATTACTATGTTTAGACAACTTAATTTACTCAACTCCCGCTGGTAATTAAGTAGTTAAACATGCATAAATAGTTCATGTTCGATATGTTCACAAAGTCTAATAACTCAACTCCCGTCGGTTATCATACTTTTCTCATCTAAATCAATTCAGATAATTTAACAACACTTTCGCTGAGTAAATATACCTATGAGCAGTAGCTAGATGGTCAATCAATCCATCAACGGGAAGACATCCAATGAAGGTGAAACTTCTGATGTATATGTGTTGTCCAATTGGAGAAATCCATCTTTCTTGAGCTTTCGGTGCTTGGCTGATCTTTTGAACTTGGAAACATGTTTTGGACGTAGTAAGCTCCTTTTTGGCTCCATTTTGCATCATTTTTAATGATTTGACCTATATACACTTTAAAACTATAAATACGAGAAAACTACCTCAAAAAGCACAAAACCGAATAAAAATGCTTAGATAAAATACTAAAATCCTTATTAAAAACAGTAAAATATAGAGTATATCAACTCTCCCAGACTTAGCATTTTGGTTGTCCTCAAGCAAACAAAAAACTAAGCAAGAAGAAAAAGTTTGAAAAACACGGAGACTCACATTTCCTTTATAATTCTGCAATGACCATTACCTTAGTAATCCACATATTGCCAAACTAGCTCCAGATCGAACCACCATGTACTTCTTTGCAAGCATTCACAGCCTCCCAGATTCAACTCATTATTTCACATAATAATCCAAAGCTATCATTGCTGGGTCTCATTAAAGATCATAATGCCAAGAACCTTCTAGACTTTTTCCCTTTCGATATCGTGACGAGACAACAACACAACCTTTGGTACTATTTCCCTCCCCCAGACTTATTCTTTTCTCATTTTCTTTCCGTAGGGTCAATGGCTGATGGAACGCGAGTATTGATGGTTTTTGCCACCGAATCCCAGGTTCATTTTAGTGCCACCCTTTTATTCTAAAGTGTAGGCGAATAGTGGTATCTCTGGAAATTTTCCTAACCTCGCTTCCAACCTTAGTGTGATCATTTCTTTCGAAGTAAAATAATGGGATCGATGGAAATTTTACTAGCCATTTACTCGAAAGAAAATATTTCATCTTTTATGCTTTTTATTTTAAATAAGGGAGAGGAGTACCATACTTTCACACATGTCGTCTTGTCAGATACGAATGAGGAGTCAAGCTCTGAGGACACCAATCACGATGATGAGGTAAAAGGAAGAGCTCAGAAATTAGCTCAAACTTTTTGAATTTTTCTGGAAACATGGATGCCTCTAATTAACTGGTCAACCTTTAGATTTTTCATTAGTCTGGTCTGAAACTAGCTCTGCAACAATGGTCACTTAGATGCAAATCACATAAAAATTCAAAGGTCGTGATTATAATCTCCAACAAGTTTTGACTCAATAAAACAAAATGACTCAAAGAAAACATCAAAATGACTCAAAAAGAAAAACAAAAGAAAGAAAATAGCATTAGTAAACGACAAATACCCTCCCCCAGACTTACTTCACACCGTCTCGGTGTGAAAATAAACCAAGAAGAAGGTAAAACAAACTCAAAGAAAGAAAATCAAGAAAAAGTCAAAGTTGACTTCCCTGGGTTGGTATCGGTCGATGCAAGATATGCATCGATCGATTTTTGTTTCTCTGGACGCCCTGCATCGATCGATTTCCGTTTCTCCGGAACATTGGCATCGATCGATGCGTACACTGCATCGATCGATACCCATGTGGTATCGATCGATTCTGTTTTGTTCGACCTTTTTTTTTTTTTTTTTTT
>PKML01046878.1:0-27929 GCA_002933935.1 Eutrema yunnanense | reverse complement strand
AAAAAAAAAAAAAAAAAAAAAAAAAAAAAAAAAAAAGACGGATATACGGAGCTCCGTCCGTGACTTATTTCACCATCCGCCTCCGCCTCCGGCCGGATCCGTAAAATCATTATCCGCCTCCGCCTCCGCCCATACCGGATATCCTATTTTCCGGAGCGGGGCGGATGCCGGAGCGGATGCCGGATCCCGGATATGAAGTCTCAGGGCTACTGTCAATAAGCCATCACATGGGCATTTATTTATTCGCTTCTAGAAATATGACACAACAAGGATACAAACCAGACACAAAACAAACGAAAACCGATCCAGAAACCGGTTTTAGTTCTGGAAAGTCCAGTCCCAAATCTCGTGACGCTCGACACCACGTCCCATAGAACCGGCAAAACCGGTATACATTTTTTCGAGAAGAATCTTGGAGAGATCGAATTTAGCTTCGATCAATGGCCGATTCGGTTTCTTCAAGTGCGCAAATCCGATCGTAACGGAGATGACTCTATAATTGTTGTTGTACTCGATCCAAGCCTTGTACTTGTCTCCACTGCTCAGTTTCAATTCCTTGAACAACCATCCGTTTCTTGTCATAACCCAATAACCGGATTTCACAGAAACCACCGAATCGACGGAGTTGATGTCGATCCCGACATGGTTGTCGTTGATGTCGCGAAGAGATCTGTCCTGAAAGACATCGAATTCGACGGCGAAGAGGTGGTTACTGGGGTTACCGTTGCTGGTTCGGTTCACGAGACTGAGGTACCCTAAACCGGAAACGGCGTCGTTTTGGTTGTCGGGGACGACGACGAAGGCGAGGCCGTGACCAGGATTAGGGTTTGTTTGGTGAGGAGTGATTGAGAAAGTGAAAGAGGTTTTAAAAGGGAAGAGAGATGAATAGTTAGGTTTGAAAGTGATTGGATTGACGAAAATGGCACGGCCATGAGAGAAAGGGGTTTTGTCTCGGGTCAAAGCGAGAGCACCGGACCGGCTCATGCCATCGGTGGCGGGACCATACTCTGCGTCTCCGTGGAACGTGAACAGATCGGAACCATTACCGAAGTAATCGAATTTGAATTTGTAAGCAGCAGTGGCTTGAGAGGCGAAGATAGCTATGAACAGAGTGATAAAACAGAGTATTTGAATCTGCATTTTTTGTTTGTTTGTTTGTCGGTGTGAAATTGGCAAGTGATGGTGAACTTTAAAGATGGAATGTGAGGGTGAAAAGATCGAGAAAACTTTTTATTTTTCAACAAAGAAAATAATCAATAATAATGGACACAGTTAAAAAAAGGAAGGGGATAAGTAAAGATGAATTATTAAGGCATTAAGTGACAAAAGATCTGTTTTTGTAAGGGAAAAAATTTAAAAAATATTTGAATTATATAAAATTTTGAGAAAAAAAAAATCATTTTAGCTCTCGAGAAAATATATGGAACTATTATCAGTTTTGTTTTTAATACTCAAACTATTATCACTTCTTTTAATACTTAAACTATTAAATATGTGTATTTTACAAAATTTATCTTATGAAAATCTAATTTTATCTTCTTTTATTTTCTAAATTCGATTTTTTTTATTAAAAAGAAAATTTTAATAATTTATATAAAAAACGAAGAAACGAAGAAAATAAATAATCGGATTTTTTTTTTTTGAATTGAATGTAAAATTAATCCAAACCAAAAAAAATGTTTTGTACAATGAATGCTACTCGAGTTTAAGCTATTCTGAAATCATAACTATTACAATTATATAGTTGCAAACCAAGCTTCCATGCCTTGGTCGTATCTTGCATCCCCTTTGCTCCGAATAGCCAGTAATCTGTTTCGAACTTGTTTGTCAATGTACTTCACTTGGTGAGAATGAAGGATAGGATCTTTGCCATGTTTCCTAGTATTCCTTTCCCGCCATATGGAGTATATTGTGCTTTGAAATGTGTACCGCAATAGGAAGAGGTGAATCTTATCTTGCGTATTGTCGATTAGGCGCGCGAGAATACCATCCCAATGTGTAGTAAAGTGTGGACCCATAAGATTTTGGGCAAGCCCTTTCCATATCTCCGCCGAATACCTACAATTGAAAAATTAATGGTTGCGAATTTCAATGGGCTCCTGGCATAATATACATGATACACATGCTCCTACATTCCACGCGAGCATTCGGTCACCCGTCGATAGTCTATCATGAGCTGCGAGCCAAGTAATGAACGAAAATTTGGGCGTGCCATATGAGAACCATACTCCCATATACCATTCCTTCCTTAGGTGCGCCGTTCGAGTGAGTTTCCACGTTTCTTTAGAACTGAATTGGGTTTGAATTTATCACCCGTATGCTTTCACAATACCACATCATTCTCCATTGGGGCTGTGTTACCTTTTTGACGTTGTTGATCGATTAGGTTCTCGATGCGATTCAGTTCTTTAACTCGATGGCGTCTCCGTCGATGAGTTGCAAAGACTTCTTCCACCGTAGAATGGATTCGTATTCCCAAGTCGATGCAACCTCGAATCCCCGTCACATCTATTAGTCTGCCCATCGGAGACCATGAGTCGTACCAAAACGATGCATACGCTCCATTATGTACTTCAATTCTGACGAAAGATGCCGCAAGCTCCCTGTATTTAAGAAGCTTCTTCCATGTCCAAGAACCAAGTGATGAAGTATCTTTTACAGACAATAACGAGCTTTTACGAATTAGATACCTTCTAATCCAATTTACCCAAAGCGAAGAGTGTGATGATAATATCCTCCAAATCAGCTTCATACAACTCACTTTGTTAGCCTCCGCTATCGACCTCAATCCCAATCCATCTTCCTCCCTTGGCTTGCAAACGTTATCCCAAGAAATATTTGCCTTTTTGTGTTCAAGTCGGGTCCAGACCAGAGGAAAGCAGAGCTGAGACTGTCTATTTCTTGTATGCATGCTTTCGGTAACCGAAATGTTGAAATCCATAAATTGGTAAGGTTGTGAACAACCGATCCGATTAGTTGAAGTCTCCCTGCGAATGAGAGGTGTCTCGCTGTCCAGCAACTTATACGAGATCTTATCTTATCTATCAAAGGCGTATAGTCATCTACCGTCATTCTTTTTGTCAAAAGTGGAAGTCCCAAATATCGAACTGGAAGAGAACCCGATTCAAATGGAAACTGTTCCAGAATTGCTTCTTGTGTTGATTCCGAAACTCCAGCCATATATAATGTGGATTTTTCCAAACTTATCATCAGTCATGATATGTCCGCAAACCTCTTGAACACATGGAGAATTCCCTCGATGGATCGCTTCTGCCCATCGGAAAATACCAGTAGATCATCTGCGAAGCACAAATGGGTAAGTTTCAAGTTCTGACAATACGGATGATATCCTATGTGTCGATCCTGAGCTGCTTTGTCTAGCATTTTAGAGAGTATGTGCATGCATATCACGAAGAGATAAGGCGACAATGAGCAGCCTTGGCGAAGACCTCTTTCAGTTCTAAGAAACCATGCTAGTTCACCATTCACCTGAACCGAGAATGATGCTGTTGTGATACACAATTTCAACTAATGTATAAACCTCTCTGGAAAATTCAACGCCTTTAAAGTCGAGAGAAGGAAGGGCCATTGAACTGAATCAAAAGCCTTCGAAATATCAATCTTCACTGCACATCGAGACGAAATTGTGTTCTTATGATAATTCCTCACCAATTCAGATACAAGTAAGATATTTTCCATCAACAGTCGATCCTTCACGAACGCTGATTGATTTGGAGCTATGAATTTCGGTAATACCTTCTTTAATCGATTGGCTAGAATTTCCGATATTACCTTGTACAATACGTTGCAACAGGAGATTGGGCGGTAATCTTTCATCTCTACACTTTCGTATTCTTTGGAATCAGAGCCAAGATAGTCGAATTGAGTCCCTTTGGAAGAAACCCTTTGTCGAAGAAAGATTTTATTGCAACCACAACGTCGTTTCTCATAATCGGCCAACAAGCTCTAAAAAATTCAGTCGTATAACCGTCTGGGCCTGATGATTTGTTTCCCGGCATAGCAAAAATAACCTCCCTGATTTCCGACTCAGTTACCTCTAGAACCAGCAAGTTCCCATCCTCCTCAATGCCATTAAATCCCAGTAATTCACTGAGCATTTCCTCGGATATACCTTCATAGTCCGTGATTTTATATGATAAAAAATCAGAAAAACTTCTCCGCTTCCACTTTTATTTCCTCATGAGTAGTAGCAATAGAACCATCACCTCGTTAAATTTCGCGGATTGAGTTTCGTATTTCTCTTGTTTTTGCCGCTTGATAGAAGTATCTATTGTTTCCATCTCCTACTTGCAGCCAATGGAGCTTGGATTTTTGACGCATGTATTTTTCCTCCAGCCCCGATAGAAAGTTCCACCTGTCATAAGCACGAGCTCCCTCTGATATAGTCTCTCTCATTGACGCTTGCAACATTTTCATTTGGCATTCACACAACACTTCATACGCCAACTTAGTTTTCTTTTCGATATTTCCAAATTTCTCCTTGCTTAGCTCTCGAATCCTGGGTTTTAATGCTTTAAGCTTCTTCGACAAACGGTATAAGGCTGATGTTGAGTTAAAAATCCCCTCTGTTTATGCCCAATATGTTTCCACCAGCCGCGTAAAACCCGGTAAGCTTGTGAGTGCATTCGTGAATTTAAATTGTCTCCTCGGTTTGGAGATTTCAGCTTTGATCTTGATTTTACAACACATATGATCTGAGCAACGCATAAGACACAATATGACTGTGGGTAAGAATTATGCCAAGCATCATTCACTAAAGTTTGATCCAACTTCTTACAAATCACTCCTTCTTCTCTCTTATTACACCATGTGAATAGCGGACCATGCTAAGTCATGTTCGATAAAGAACAATATTGGACTGCATCATGAAAATTTCTCATCCCATGAGGGGATGATGGAGAAATCGTGTAATTCGAGTGTTCTTTCCCGTCAAAAATCTCATTAAAATCACCAAAAATCAGCCAAGGTTTATTTATAATCAATGGCGAGTCTTAATAATTTTTCAGATCTTCCCATAACATCTTCCTTTCCTCGGCAAAGTTGGAAGCGTAGACAAATGAGCAAAAGAACTCTTCATCTTCTCCATCTAGCAAAATTGAGCAGGTAATTAGTTGTTCACTCGTAAAACAAGGCGTCACCCTCACTTTCGGATTCCATACCACCCACATTCTTCCCTTTCTATTGAACTCGTAATTTTTCATAAATGACCAGTCTTTAAAAACCGAAGACACGATTCTTGGAGCCTTTTTCTCTTTAACCCGAGTTTCCAGCAAACACCCAAACTGAATCGAACCTCTCTTAATCCACTCCCGAACCACATAATGCTTTGTTGATTTATTAAAACCACGAACATTCCAAAAGAAGCTCGACATTAAAGATTTCTTCGGGAGGACCTTCTATTCAAATTACTTGGATTTGCATCCATCATACTTTGAACTGCTGGTTCCGAATTATTTTTGCGATTGTTCTTGGTATTGCAAAGAATTGTTTGGTGCATCTGAACCTCCTCCTTCTCCTGTGTCTCATCAAGATCTTTCTCATCATCTCCTGATTCGTGGTCGCTAATAATAGCCATGCCTCCAACCTCGGCCATTTCACTAGTCACGATTTTCTTCTCACTTTGTATTTCTCCTTCTTCTTTACTCCGTTGAGTTTCCTGGATTCCTTCATTCCATGGGATTTCTCCTTCTTCCACCCCAAATTGGTGAGATTCTTCCTCAATAATCTCGTCACTCAAAACATAGTAGCGTGATTTTGCTAAAATTGAGACTTGACCATATTCCAGATCCTTTTGCTTCTTATTGGGGCTTCGTGTTTTTGCCGGTGTTGTCCAGCCTTCTTCGGTGTCAGATGTCGAGCTTCTTAGTTCCTGAGCTGCTTCATTTACAGTATCTGTGACCTTCACCAGCTCCAACTCTGCATCAACATTCTTAGAAACTTCTTCTTTTTTATCATCTGCTTTCGGAATTGTGTTCACTAGACATGTTGAGTGTAGATGTCCCCACTTCGCACTGATCGTACACGGAGGAGGCATCCACGGGTATGAGCATGCAACAGTAGTATCTTTTCCCTTGTAATTGAATTTCATTGTTTTCGGAAACTCTTGTGATAAATCTGCCTTAACAAATACTTTTGCAATCTTGAAATTCACACACTTAGCTGTTTCTGAATACAGTCGATCAGGCACTCCCACATCACTCGTTATAAAACTTAGCCCCTTCCATTAATACATATCCATCGGAACGTGTTTGAGATGAACCTAAAGCGGAACTGATGTAACTTCCTACGATTTTTCCTTTGTAAAAGGAGACAACTTAGACATGACTACTAGAACTTCTGCCAGATTCCATATCCCTCTACGAAGAACACGATTACGAGTTGAAGGATTACATATCATGAACTTCAAAGTTGTTGAATTGATTACTTGAACATCGATCATCTGAGTCTTATCTCCTAGCGCCCAAATTTTGTTAACAATGGCATGAACCTTCGCTACATGTGGGGTTGTAGCAAGGAATCTTCCAACCAGAAAGTCTTCCCACATTGGAGACGAATCCAAGAAAACTTCATCTGGAACATCTACCGAACCAACACCATCCTCCATCGAAACCTTCAGATCGTATTTTGTTAAGTTTTTAGTTTTTTGAACCGCATTAACCCACGACTTTGCCGGACCTAGCGACGCTTGAACTGGTGGAGTCCCCTCCGAGACCTTCGACGAAACCAAATCCACCATGGGAGGTTGATGTCAACGGCGGCTGCTTGCCGTAGAACGAAAGAAAGGAGAGAATCCCTAATCGCCTTCGAATCGCCCTGCTTACCAAAACTCACCGTTTTAAAACTTGTTTTGTCTCTTTTTTAGAGGGGTGCAACACGAGAACTTTCCGGGAGGTCACCCATCCTAGTACTTAGGTTTGGGCATATTCCCCGAATCCGAAACCCGAACCGAACAAGCCGGATCGGATCGGGTTCGGATATGCCTAATTACCCGAACGGGTAAATTATAATTGCAAATCGGGTTTCGGATCGGATCGGGTTAAACCCGATATCCGAACAAAAAACCGAACAATCCGATTTACATATACATCAGAGGAATCAGGTTTTCAGAATTAAAACTAGTTACCCTAAACTTCTTTTGCCGGTTCCACTTCCCGATCATCGCCAAGAATCCCTAAATCCTAAAGTCATACATAAAACATCATTAAACAAACTGGAAATCGAAACCCACCATAATCGGAGCTCACCGTCTCCTCCTTCAGAGGCGTCAATCAACCAGGCGAAGGTAATCAATTATGGGTTTGTTCCGATTTTGATTTTTAGCTAACTTTGTCCCGATTTTGTTAAGATGTTTTGCAAGGCGAAGGTAATCATTACACAAACTGTTCTTATTCTGTTTTCATTATTAGTCTTGACTCTTGATTTTGATTTTGAGTTTGATTTCAGAAACTGATTTCTACAGTAATGAGTTTGATTTTGAGTTTGATTTCAGAAACAAATTTATACTCTTTGTTCTTTACTGGTTGTAATTGCTCTGGTTCTCCTTGACCAAGACATAACTCGGTTTCTTTCACAAGACTACTTCGAGCATTAGAACTCCAAACGCATACACATCAGTTTCAACCGTGGCCATGACTTTTTCTTACTCTTTGTTCTTTTCTTGTTTACAGATGGATTTTTCATCACCTCAGGATCCCAAGAAAAATGAGACAGACAAAAATGCAGATAATATCGAAAAATATATTTTGACTCCCGAAAGCCGAGGCAAAAGGAAGGATGCACCTGCAGAAACTGGAGCTACTTCTCGGCCTAATCCACCGAAAAAGGTTATGAACTCAAGGTCTCCAGCCTGGGAACATTTCACAAGATTGAAGGACAATCATGACAAATGTTGTTGTAACTACTGTCAGAAGTATTTTGGATGTAAAACAACATCAGGAACTTCACACCTCTTGAATCATCTCCTTATATGCAAGGCGTATAAGACATGGCAAGATGGTCAAGACAAAGGCCAGACTATTATCAATGAAGATGGAAACTTAAAGGCTGCCAAAGTATCTGAGAGTATTTTCAGGGAAGCATCGAATGAGATGCTAGTGATAGGAGAATTGCCACTTGCTTTCATTGAAGGCATGGCTTGGAAACATTTATGTAGCAAGGTAATCATTTTTTTCCAATTTGGATTTTTTTTGGAATTAGAATTTTTTTTCAACCTGAAATTTCAATCATCTCAGTCTACTCAAACATCATCTTTTAGTTGTCAAGATCAGGTATTTGACCAAATGGATTTGGGGGATGATGACTTTGGGTATGAAAGGATGGACTTCATGTATAAAGAGATGGTTGCAGAAATAGGAGTTGATGATCCGAGAGATGAATTGGAAAGATATTTGAAGGAACCAGTTGAGAATCCCAAAGTCATGATAGGGAGTGAGTGTGATGTTCTGTCTTATTGGAAACTCAATAGTGCCAAGTAGCCTGTTTTGGCAGAGATTGCTCGGGATGTTCTTGCCATGCAAGTATCATCTGTTGCATCAGAAAGTGCTTTTAGCACTAGTGGGAGGATCATAGATCCACATAGGAGTTGCCTAACTCACTACATGATTGAGGTTTTGATGTGTACAGAACAATGGATGAAACAAGAAATTAAGTTTAGTGAAACAAGAATGGTCACGACTCAGCAATTGTTTGCTGATGTTGAAATGCAAGACCATATTGAGAAAGGTAACTCATTTGTATTTTTTTTCTTTATCAGAAATTAAGTTCAACATTATGTATTTATGTTTCTATTTATCTTTTTCAGAGTTTGGGAATCCAAGAACTCAAGAAGACTAACTCTTTATCTCTGTCTAAAACTTCATTGTTGTCTCGGCTATAAGGTAAATTGGTCTCTTTATCTTTGTCTAAAACTTCATTATTGTCACTTGTCAATGCTTTGGGTAACATGTGTTTCTGTACCAGGTTAGAAGACTAGAAGATGTTCTGGAACCGAAGATTCTTGCTATCTCATTTTCTATTCTTCTTTCTACTTTATACTTTGGAACTGATTTTGTTGAATTTGATACTCTGTTTTTTTATCTATGACTCTATGTTTCAATCTTTGTATTTGGTCTTATTTTGTATTTGGTCTTTCAGAATAACCCATCAATTATTTAGAACAGAAGTTGTTAATCACCACAAATGTTAGAAAGCAGGATATCGATTTCAAGAGATAAACTAAATCACGTGAATTATTCATAAACTGGGTAGGAGAAGACATTTTGGGTTCGGATAATTTATGTCCATTTTCGGGTATTAATCCGAAAAACCCAAGAAAACCCGAAAAAACCGGAAAAATCAGAATAAACAAGAAAAACCAAACCCGAACTACGAAAACCGAACCCAGAAGGATCCAAACCGAATCCGATCCCAAATTTTTAAATACCCGAATGGGTCTAGTATCTCTAAACCTGAAAACCCGATCCGAAGCCGAACGGATATCCGAACGCCCATGCCTACTAGTACTACTCTCGCCCAAGCACGCTTAACTGCGGAGTTCTGATGGGATCTGGTGCATTAATCGGATTTCATCATCACCCTCCTGATCTTGATTCATCCGTCATCAACACCGTTACTAACACCGGAGCTCTGTATATTCCTCCTCTTACTGTGAAATAGAACATTTATCAAGAGTGCATAAATTTTGGGTTTCAATTCATCCAAAATTGATACTGTGAGCACGCATATTCAAATCCATCTCCGAACTCTGTCGCTCCTCATCCACCATAGTCTCGCCACACGGATCAGCTGGCCAGAGTAGCTATGTCGCTGCAAATTTCAATGGTGATGGCGCTGATGAAAGGTATCTTTGGCGTACCGATGAAGAAGAAAAAGCAAAACCATATAGAATCAAAGTACATACAAATCAATCAAATTTAAACCAATTTTAAAGAAATCGAAACAAAATAGAGAATTGGGTATAAATCCATACTTATTTTTCGCGATTGTGGCTAATCGGTAAGTGTACACAATCAATCCTCGGTCTGACCCAACTAGATTTCGAATCCAACGCAACAGTGTCGATAATTGATTTTGTATTTTTATTTATTTTCTTTTATAAATTATTAAATTTGTTTTTTAAATAAATTAAATCAAATTTATAAAATAAAAGAGGGCAAAATTGGGTTTCCATAAAATAAATATTGTAAAATACACATATTTAATAGTTTAAGTATTAAAAAGAGAGTGATTAATAGTTTTGTGTATTAAAAATAAAACAGAAAATAGCCTGTGTATTTTTTTTGTAGCTAAAATAGTTTGTGTATTTATTTTCTTTTCAATTTTTATATAGTTCAAGTATTTGTAAAGTTTTATGCCTTTTTGAAATGCACACAACGTTTCTTATTGTCCACTCTGCTGCAAATAAAACTTTATGAGTGGTTGAGACTTGAGACTAAAACGGATTAGTTTAGAGCCATGTTCTAAAAAGCGGCCGTCTAGGCGTTAGTCGGCGGTGCACCGCCGCGATTAGTGTCTAAGCGGTGAATTAAGCGGTCAAACGATTTTTTCAAAATGTCAACGATTTTTTTCAAAAATTCAACTTTTTTTTTTTTTTTTGTGACGGACATATGGTCTGTTACAAAGTTTTGGAAATACATCTAGAAGTACAACACACATGATAATTTGATCATTGAAGAAGATGATGAAGATTTTTCTCTCCTTGTACTTTTTTTTGTCTCTCAATATCAAGACAAATCTATTTTTTGCATCATATGTTTGTACTTCTTTTTTGTTTTTGGAATTTAGATGTGAATTTGAACTTAATTTCCTAATGTTTTGTTACTTTGATAATCAAAAAAACTTATTTCATACTTGTTTTGATTCATATATTCATAACTTTTAACTTATATACATATAAACTTTAAAATTAAAAAAATATATTCAAAATTAATCGCTGATTAATCGGTCACCGCTTTTCGGCCTAGGCGCAAATCGATGCCCGCCCGCTTAGCGCCTAGCGCCTTTTCGAACCTTGGTTTAGAGTGAATTGGTGGTACGCTCCACCCGATGTGACTATTACAAAAACTCGTTTATGTTTTTCTATAGAATCTATAGTATCCATCGGAATGACTTGCGAATCTCCATTATGGTGTAGCCCTTCTGAATTTATACATAAGTTCACTACTTATATATACTAGAGGTTTTTCCTCAAATTTCCAATGTGGGATAAATTACACTAGTTATATATAAATAGGGATGCCAATCGGGCTGGCCCGGTCCGGCCCGGCCGGAAACCCGTAAAGCCCGCATATATTTGAGCCCGGCCCGGTTCGGCTCAGCCCTAAAAAATATCGGGCCTATATTTTAAAGCCCGACCCGGCCCGGACAGGGCTTTTCAGGCTTTTTCGGATTTTTCTTTACAAACACAAAAATTCACAATTTTCAAATTAAAAATAATTAAAACAAAATATTTATCAAAATAAATTAAAATTGAAATGCATTATATCAAATCCAATTAAATTTAAAAGCAAAAGTTTGACAAAAAAAAATCAAATAAATTGTATTACCAAATAAAACATAAAATCAAAACACTTCAAATCTAGGTAGTAACGTTTAGATTGTAATCTCTTTCATCGTCTTCTAAATCTTCATCACCATCAAAAGCTACAGATAAAAAGAAAAAGTAAAATAATATTAAACTTTGAGAGGTATAAATCATTTAGAAATGTCATTGAAAATCTATAGATAAAGATTTTAAAAATATGAAATAAATATGGATGAATGATAATGGTGCCTGGATCACGAAATGTAAACCTATAAAACCAAGTGCATGTACAAATCAGTGCTTCAACGTTTCTTGGTAAAAGACGATTTCCAAGACATACGCACAAATACTAAATGTAGACTCTGATGCCATTGTAGTTATCGGAATACTTGGAACATCACATGTCATACGAGCTAACTCACCATAACGTTGTGAATGACTCTTCCACCATTCTAAAACATTCATGTCTTCATAAAAAGTCAGTTCCAACATATCGTCTTCTAAGTATAGAGTCAATTTAGACTTTGATTCTTCTATAATGGTACGTTTCTTCATACGCTTTGAAATCATATGATAAGTNCCGCCGTCGGGTCTCACAGTGTTTTCCCTCTTAGAACCACGATGAAATTCAACACTGGAAGAACCCATGACCGTTGCTTCCTCTCCCTGGAAATCAGATGCCAGGAAAGACGGTTCTTCCTTTTCTGGCTCTTCTTCGAGTATACGCTACCGAGCGGCGCCGAGAAATGCACGCCGGCGGAGTTAAATCTCGAAATCTCTACGGCCGGGTACAACGGGCCTGAAGTCGCACCTCTCTCGGACCTGACATGATCGCCTCTCTCTCTCTCTCTTTGACTTGAAATAAAAATTAAAAAAAAATTGGAAAAATATAGAAAAGATGCCTCTTCACGCGTCCTGGTCACCTCCCCACATACGCGCTTCTCTCTCACCTCAAACACTCTCTCTCTGTCACCCTCTCTCACTTCCCTCCTCTCGCCGGCTCTGCAATGACGTTGGCGCGAATATCTTTTTCGCCGACGCAAAATCCAACCACGTCCGCGACCAATCCTCGCCGTTCAAGTCACATAATTGATCGACGACGTTTTTATCGGCTGCTCCGTTAACCACGCCGTGACTGATGGAACGTTGCTGTGGAATTTTATTTCGATTTTATATCTTTCCATTATGGATGTAGTTGATAGGAATCTCATGATTTCCTTCGGTTTCATGATGATCTTCATTATCATTGATTTTGTCGATCCAACTTGAAATTGATGATTCAATAATAAGACGAGCCAACATATTAAAAATGCATGTTAGGAATAATATCTCATAACGTTAAATAATATATAAGAGGCATATATCAATTTATTAATTGCCAATTAATTTTAAAAATACAATTAATTTTAAAAAAATAAAAGTAAAAATAGATCAATAAGGGGTGCTGAGGTGTCAAAACTGGAGAGCACCTCTTCTCTCTTTATAAGGTAGATTTTTTCCTTATTTGCATTGAGATTAAACTATCATCGTTAGTTCAAAGATGACGATTAAATCATCCGAACAAGAAAATGAGAAGACACATTTAAAATCTCGAATGATTTGATATTTTTATGTTTATGATATTTCTAAATTAAATTTGAATTTCATTTATTTTATGCGTATGATTTAATATTTTTTTAACATAGTTAAATTCAAATACAATAGCTTTTATATGCATTATTAGTTAGACATATGTTAATTTTTTATTTGCTTTCAAATGATGAGTTGTCAATCCCTTAAACCCTCTTTCCATCTATTATATATTAGATTATATGTTAAAAATTATTTTTATTAATCCTTAATGATTTCAAATAGTTGCTGTTTTTTCAATTTTGTCTCTTTTCAATTGTGTTTTTATTATACTGAGTTTAGGAAATCTTTTTTTTTTTTTAAATCTTGATTGGGTAAAAAATTTATGTGTTATGACTACACGGCTGAATCTCGAATGATTTGATATTTTTACGTTTATGATGTTTCTAAATCTATTTTTTAAAAATATCAAATTTATGTGTTATGACTGCACGGCTGAACTCTTTTGCATATGGTGTCCTCCAAGTTGTTCAAGATAGGCCAGAGGGGTCTTACCAACTAAAGACGGGGAAGGTGGATTAAGTTTTATGGGTTTATATGAACCTACTTCATGAAAGTCTTCAGAGTAGGTTCATAGTTGTAACATACCCATACCCACACCCAGGCCCATTTATCTTTCAAGCCCAATTCCTTCTTTTTGTCCCACATCGGAACTTTCTCCCAAGGACCCTCCACCTTTCCCCCTATATAAAGAAGAGAGGGGAGCTCTCAAATCCCCACACCAACAAGAAAGAGTCCGAGAGAGAGAGAGGGAGGTCGCCAAAGAGCCGACCACCCACCACCGGAGTTTGCCGGAAGTTCGCCGGAAGTTCGCCGGAAGTTCGCCGGAGCTCACCGGAGTTCGCTGGAAGTCCACCGCGAGCTTTGCCGGAGCCGAGGAGGAGCCGCCGAGCACCACCGCCTTCTCGTCGTCTTCTAGATTCGTTCTCCTTCGCCAGATCGGCAGAAAATCAAAGGTGAGGATTAGATCTAGGCTTTTTATATATTTAATTGTTTCCTTTTAGTGTGTTGAGTCTAGGTCTATTCAGGTTAGGGCGTGTTACGGAGTACGGACACGTTTTCAGTGTGCATATTGTTTGACTTGCAATTGTGGAATGAACTGGATTAGGAAGGCATTAGATGAATAACCTGCATCATTGTTTTATCACCCGGTTGTGTGAATAGTGCTTGTAACTTAGTTAGAAATGAGGTCATCGTCACTGCGAAGGAACCAGTGGTACGATTTGATTGATGGACCCGACTTCAGCAGGGCTGATAGGCTTCCAACGGGGTTAAAAGGAGCTCTCCCGCGCTCTAGGCCAGTGAGCCAGGTTACGAGAAAAGGCCGGTGAGCCAAATATGAGACGGCCAGTGAGCCTGAGTAGTTCCTTTGCTTGTAGATTGATTGTGCGCTGGTAGAGCGTTATGTTTGATACGTGCGTAGATTTAAACTTGGCATATTGGGTTGAAACGGTTGAATATGTTGAGAGTCTAGGTTTAGTTCTCACTGGGTAATCCAAATTACTCATCCCTCCCTTTTCTTTTCAGGTGAGTCCGATGAGGACGAGTATGTGGNGAAGTTTTCGTCTCTGTATTGACTACCGAGGACTGAACAAAGTGACCATCAAGAATAAGTACCCGTTGCCGAGGATTGACGAGTTGTTGGACCAACTAGAAGGAGCGTCATGGTTCTCGAAGATCGATTTAGCATCAGGCTACCACCAGATTCGGATAGCTGAAGAAGACATAAGGAAAACGACATTCCGAACCCGTTATGGACACTACGAGTTTGTCGTAATGCCGTTTGGTCTCACTAACGCACCTGCCGCGTTTATGAAGTTGATGAACGATCTTTTCCGGGCATACTTGGACAAGTGTGTGATTGTATTCATCGATGACATTCTGGTCTACTCGAGGACTGAGAGGGAACATGCTCATCATTTGAGGAATGTACTTCAGAACCTAAGGAACCATCAGCTTTTTGCGAAGTTGAGCAAGTGCAGTTTCTGGCAGAAGGAAATAGGATTCCTCGGTCATGTTGTTTCCGGAGAAGGAGTAGCAGTGGATCCTGAAAAGATTAAAGCCGTGACGGAATGGCCTATCCCTAAAAATGTTACTGAGGTCCGTAGCTTTTTGGGTTTAGCTGGCTATTACCGAAAATTTGTTTCGAGCTTCTCCAAGTTGTCGAAGCCGTTGACAAGTCTGATAGGAAAGGACGTGAAGTTTGAATGGACTGAAGCTCAATCCGAAAGTTTTGAGGAATTGAAGAAGAAGTTAGCTGAGACGCCGATTTTGGTACTCCCGAGGCCAGGAATACCATTTGAAGTTTATACGGACGCATGTGGAACCGGACTAGGAGCAGTGCTTATGCAAGAAGGCAAGGTCATAGCCTATGCATTGAGGCAGTTGATGAAGCACGAGTTGAACTATCCGACCCACGATTTGGAACTAGCAGCAGTAGTTTTTGCCCTAAAGATTTGGCGTGCGTATTTGTACGGGGAGAAGGTGCAGCTGTACACCGACCATAAAAGTCTGAAGTATGTTTTCACTCAGAGTGATTTAAATCTACGGCAGAGAAGATGGGTGGAGTTGTTGGCCGATTACGATCTGAATATTGCCTATCAATCCGGGAAAGTGAATCATGTTGCAGATGCCCTGAGCAGGCGCAGAAATGATGTATCGGAAGCGAAGGAAATCCACAAGTTGACTGCAACCCTTGCTAGTTTGACGTTGTGCGTAACGGAAGTGGGAGAAGGTTACGCGGGATTAGAAGCATTGGAAAATGCCGATCTTCTTTGGAGAATTTGTCAGGCTCAGAAAACGGACGACGCTTTGAAGGAATTAGTCGAGAAACAAGTGGTTGGATACCATACATCGGATAATGGGATGTATCTGTATAGGAATCGGGTATGTGTTCCCAACGACGAAGGATTGAGGAGCGAAGTGTTAAGTCAGGCTCACCAATCTCGATTTTCAGTACACCCAGGCAACACCAAGATGTACTACGATTTGAAAAGGTCCTACCATTGGGGAGGAATGAAACGTGACATTGCTAAATGGATATCGCAGTGTGAAACGTGTCTCCAGGTGAAAGCAGAACAGATGGCACCTAGCGGATTATTACAAAGTTTACCACTACCAGAATGGAAATGGGACATGGTAACTATGGATTTTGTAACAGGATTGCCAATGACGTTGGATAAGAAAAATGCGGTTTGGGTAATCGTAGACCGCCTCACTAAGTCAGCCCATTTCGTACCAATTAAGAAGACAGATGGAACAGAACAATTAGCGCAGAAGTATCTGGACCTAATCGTAAGGTTGCATGGAGTCCCAGTTTGCATTGTGTCGGACAGAGATACGAAGTTTACCGCAACGTTTTGGAAAGCGTTTCAGAAGGCATTGGGAACGGAAGTTCATTTGAGTACAGCGTATCATCCTCAAACGGATGGACAATCGGAAAGGACGATTAGAACTTTGGAGGATATGCTGAGAGCTTGTGTCTTAGACTGGGAAGGAAATTGGGGGAAGTATTTACCGCTGGCAGAGTTTTCATACAACAACAGCTATCACGCTAGCATCAAGATGGCTCCGTACGAAGCCCTGTATGGGAGACCGTGTCGTACACCCCTCTGTTGGACCGAGGTAGGTGAAATGAGGGATATGGATCCAGAAATGGTAAAGGAAGCTGCAGAACAAGTGGAAACGCTTAAGGTCAGGCTGAAGGAAGCTCACGATCGTCAGAAAAGTTATGCAGACAAGCGCCGAAAGGAACTGTCGTTTGAAGTTGGAGATGAAGTGTACCTAAAGTTGAGAACGTTTCGGGGAAATGACAGGCACCGGAAACTGAAAAAGCTTAAGCCAAGATATATGGGACCGTACCCTATAGTCGAGAGAATTGGAGAAGTAGCGTATCGACTTAAGTTGTCTCAGGAATTGTCAGAATGGCATGACGTATTCCACGTATCGATATTGAGGAAGGTAGTGAGAGAGCCTGAGCTCATTCTGTCTCAATTGCCAAGTCACCTGGACATAAATTTTTCGGTACAAAGTAAACCAACCGAGATCTTGGAGTTTAAGGAATTAGATGTCAACGGGAAGAGGACAAGTTCAGTAAGAGTCAGTTGGGAAGGAGTGGGTATCCGCAAGGAAACGTGGGAATCTGAGCAGCAGATGAGAACAGCTTACCCCGAGTTGTTTAAGGACGGGATGGAAACCGAAGACGAAAGGGAGAATTCGGGGACGAATTCCTTTCAACCAGGGGATAATTGTAACATACCCATACCCACACCCAGGCCCATTTATCTTTCAAGCCCAATTCCTTCTTTTTGTCCCACATCGGAACTTTCTCCCAAGGACCCTCCACCTTTCCCCCTATATAAAGAAGAGAGGGGAGTTCTCAAATCCCCACACCAACAAGAAAGAGTCCGAGAGAGAGAGAGGGAGGTCGCCAAAGAGTCGACCACCCACCACTGGAGTTTGCCGGAAGTTCGCCGGAGTTAGCCGGAAGTTCGCCGGAGCTCACCGTAGTTCGCCGGAAGTCCGCCGCGAGCTTTGCCGGAGCCGAGGAGGAGCCACCGAGCACCACCGCCTTCTCGTCATCTTCTAGATTCGTTCTCCTTCGCCAGATCGGCAAAGGTGAGGATTAGATCTAGGCTTTTTATATATTTAATTGTTTCCTTTTAGTGTGTTGAGTCTAGGTCTATTCAGGTTAGGGCGTGTTACGGAGTACGGACACGTTTTCAGTGTGCATATTGTTTGACTTGCAATTGTGGAATGAACTGGATTAGGAAAGCATTAGATGAATAACCTGCATCATTGTTTTATCACCCGGTTGTGTGAATAGTGCTTGTAACTTAGTTAGAAATGAGGTCATCGTCACTGCGAAGGAACCAGTGGTACGATTTGATTGATGGACCCGACTTCAGCAGGGCTGATAGGCTTCCAACGGGGTTAAAAGGAGCTCTCCCGCGCTCTAGGCCAGTGAGCCAGATTACGAGAAAAGGCCAGTGAGCCAAATATGAGACGGCCAGTGAGCCTGAGTAGTTCCTTTGCTTGTAGATTGATTGTGCGCTGGTAGAGCGTTATGTTTGATACGTGCGTAGATTTAAACTTGGCATATTGGATTGAAACGGTTGAATATGTTGAGAGTCTAGGTTTAGTTCTCACTAGGTAATCCAAATTACTCATCCCTCCCTTTTCTTTTCAGGTGAGTCCGATGAGGACGAGTATGTGGAGCTGGACGAGTAGTTCCAGTGTGGTACGCCGTTTTTGGGAATCGGATTTTATTTATTTATTTAGAATTTTAGTCATTTACTTTTAAAAGACAATCGTTGGTTTTATTTCGGTTTATTTATTCGTTTCGAATTATGAATTAATTGTTAGACTTTAATTATTTAATGGAATAAAATGAGACTTTAGAAATGTGGTAAGAATAATGTCAAAGCCGACACGTCGCATTTAACCAGCGACGGGGTCGAAGGTGTCAGGCCGGTTCGTCAGGATCCTTGAATAGGAAGGCGGGATCGGGTGTTGACAAGTGGTATCAGAGCGGGTTACGAGTAGTGAGAGATAAAATTCTTGGTTAGTGGGATTAGGAAAAATCGGATTTCNTTCTTTTCAGGTGAGTCCGATGAGGACGAGTATGTGGAGCTGGACGAGTAGTTCCAGCGTGGTGCGCCGTTTTGGGGAATCGGGTCTTATTTATTATTTTCAGTCATTTATTATTAAAAAGACAATCGCTGGTTTTATTTCGGTTTGTTTATTCATTTCGATTTATGAATTAATTGTTAGACTTTAATTATTTAATGGAATAAAATGAGACTTTAGAAATGTGGTAAGAAATGTGTCAAAGCCGACTCGTCGCATTTAACCCGCGACGGTGTCGAAGGTGTCAGGTCGGGTCGTCAGGATCCTTGAATAGGAAGGCGGGATCGGGTGTTCACAAAGTGGTATCAGAGCGTGGTTACGAGTAGTGAGAGATAAAATTCTAGGTTAGTGGAATTAGGAAAAATCGGTTTTCAAAGTTTTCAAATGGGGATTTTTCAAAATTATAAAACCACCACCTAGAATAGCTCTCCGGTTTGTGTTATTTTTATTTGCAGGAATATCAGTCTTTACGGGACCGGACTGACTCACTTGCAACCGTGTGTGCGGATGTCGCCAAGGAGAACATCAGGTAACCATCGAGGATAAGGGCCGCTATTTTGGATCGTCGAGCGATTGTACCAGTTGCAAGAAGCTTCGTAGCTTGTAAGGTTTGGAAGCCTTGGACCAAGTGCGATTGTAATGGAGGATACGCGAGGCGTAGAACAAAGGATAAAGTTTCAAGGAGTGAAGTCGGATTCGGGAGTTCCGATAATTTCGATGATTCATGCCACGGACCTGATGGAGAAAGGATGTGAAGCATATCTAGCGACTATTTCTATGGCTGGAGAAGGAGAAGCCCCTAATTTGGAGGAAATTCCAGTAGCATGCGAGTATGCAGATGTTTTTGAGCCACTGACAGAACCGCCACCTTCACGAGGAGATGATTTCACCATCGAGTTAGAACCAGGGACGGCCCCTGTTTCAAAAGCCCCCTATCGACTAGCGCCAGCGGAAATGGCAGAGTTAAAGAAGCAGTTGGAGGATCTTACGGACAAAGGATTCATCTGACCAAGAAGTTCGCCATGGGGAGCACCAGTGCTGTTCGTTAAGAAAAAGGATGGAAGTTTTCCTCTCTGTATTGACTACCGAGGACTGAACAAAGTGACCATCAAGAATAAGTACCCGTTGCCGAGGATTGACGAGTTGTTGGACCAACTAGAAGGAGCGTCATGGTTCTCGAAGATCGATTTAGCATCAGGCTACCACCAGATTCGGATAGCTGAAGAGGACATAAGGAAAACGGCATTCCGAACCCGTTATGGACACTACGAGTTTGTCGTAATGCCGTTTGGTCTCACTAACGCACCTGCCGCGTTTATGAAGTTGATGAACGATCTTTTCCGGGCATACTTGGACAAGTGTGTGATTGTATTCATCGATGACATTCTGGTCTACTCGAGGACTGAGAGGGAACATGCTCATCATTTGAGGAATGTACTTCAGAACCTAAGGAACCATCAGCTTTTTGCGAAGTTGAGCAAGTGCAGTTTCTGGCAGAAGGAAATAGGATTCCTCGGTCATTTTGTTTCCGGAGAAGGAGTAAGATTAAAGCCGTGACGGAATGGCCTATCCCTAAAAATGTTACTGAGGTCCGTAGCTTTTTGGGTTTAGCTGGCTATTCCCAAAAATTTGTTTCGAGCTTCTCCAAGTTGTCGAAGCCGTTGACAAGTCTGATAGGAAAGGACGTGAAGTTTGAATGGACTGAAGCTCAATCCAAAAGTTTTGAGGAATTGAAGAAGAAGTTAACTGAGACGCCGATTTTGGTACTCCCGAGGCCAGGAATACCATTTGAAGTTTATACGAACGCATGTGGAACCGGACTAGGAGCAATGCTTATGCAAGAAGGCAAGGTCATAGCCTATGCATCGAGGCAGTTGATGAAGCACGAGTTGAACTATCCGACCCACGATTTGGAACTAGCAGCATTAGTTTTTGCCCTAAAGATTTGGCGCGCGTATTTGTACGGGGAGAAGGTGCAGCTGTACACCGACCATAAAAGTCTGAAGTATGTTTTCACTCAGAGTGATTTAAATCTACGGCAGAGAAGATGGGTGGAGTTGTTGGCCGATTACGATCTGAATATTGCCTATCAACCCGGGAAAGTGAATCATGTTGCAGATGCCCTGAGCAGGCGCAGAAATGATGTATCGGAAGCGAAGGAAATCCACAAGTTGACTGCAACCCTTGCTAGTTTGACGTTGTGCGTAACGAAAGTGGGAGAAGGTTACGCGGGATTAGAAGCATTGGAAAATGCCGATCTTCTTAGGAGAATTTGTCAGGCTCAGAAAACGGACGACGCTTTGAAGGAATTAGTCGAGAAACAAGTGGTTGGATACCATACAGCAGATAATGGGACGTATCTGTATAGGAATCGGGTATGTGTTCCCAACGACTAAGGATTGAGGAGCGAAGTGTTAAGTCAGGCTCACCAATCTCGATTTTCAGTACACCCAGGCAACACCAAGATATACTACGATTTGAAAAGGTACTACCATTGGAGAGGAATGAAACGTGACATCGCTAAATGGATATCGCAGTGTGAAACGTGTCTCCAGGTGAAAGCAGAACAGATGGCACCTAGCGGATTATTACAAAGTTTACCACTACCAGAATGGAAATGGGACATGGTAACTATGGATTTTGTAACAGGATTGCCAATGACGTTGGATAAGAAAAATGCGATTTGGGTAATCGTAGACCGCCTCACTAAGTCAGCCCATTTCGTACCAATTAAGAAGACAGATGGAACAGAACAATTAGCGCAGAAGTATCTGGACCTAATCGTAAGGTTGCATGGAGTCCCAGTTAGCATTGTGTCGAACAGAGATGCGAAGTTTACCGCAACGTTTTGGAAAGCGTTTCAGAAGGCATTGGGAACGGAAGTTCATTTGAGTACAGCGTATCATCCTCAAACGGATGGACAATCGGANATTTATGTGTTATGGCTACATGGATAAATCTCGAATGATTTGATATTTTTATGTTTATGATGTTTCTAAATCTATTTTTTTAAAAAATATCAAATTTATGTGTTATTGCTACACGGCTGAATTATTTTGCATATGGTGTCATCCAAGTTGTTCAAGATAGGCCAGATGGGTCTTACTAACTAAAGACGCGGAAGGTGGATTAAGTTTTATGGGTTTATATGAACCTACTTCATGGAATTCTTCAGAGTAGGTTCATAGTGAACTAAAAATATCTTGATTTTTTTATTGATAAAAAAAGAAACCTCCCAAAAACATTTCTTACGAATCTCCTTGAAGACTAACAAATCTTCTTCTCCAAACATTTTTGGTCTTTATACTCTTTCTATGCGTCTTGTAATAGTAAGTGGTCTCTATGTCCAAAACCACATTTTTCCTTCTCCATCCATTATAGTTTTAAAGTGTCCCGTCCATGTTCTTTTTACTTACATTAATCTTCTAGTGGTTTCTACAATATCGACATGTTTGAGAGATAATAAAATTTTATATTCAGTAATAAATTCACATTAAAAATAGTTTCTGTAAAGTTCTTAAATATTCCAACAATGTGAATAACAATGAATCTAAAAAGGATAGTTTTCAGATTTTCATTTGAGATATCCTTAGTGCAATTTTATTTAATGATTTCGTCCATTTATTGCAAATTTTGTTCGACTACTATTGAAGCAGTTGTGTGTCTTCGTTATAGTGGAACAGAAATTGAGCCCAATAATCTCTATAATATTATTTAAGAATACATTTTTAAAAATGAACTTTGATTTGTAAGTTATTACATGAAATGCCATTAGAAATAACAAAAAATAATTGAAATAGAAAATGATATAATTGTCTTTTAACATTATTGATTAAAATATAGAAAGTATATATTTTTGCATTAAAAATATTATATATTATTTAATTTCTTAATTATTTTGAATACTATATATTTTAAAATAATAATCAATTCATATATATTCAAAAACAAAATATTTAAAATTTTGCTATGTTTTCACTATAATTTATTATATTTTATTTGAATATATATCAAAACAAAAGTTGAAAAATATTTTACTAATTTTATAAAAAATTACACACAAGAAAACTATTTTTTTAAGAGTTCATAGACTAACCACAAAAACTAGAGTCATTTAACGGTGCATATTAGAGTTATGTTTTCAAGATTATGGGTTAGCCCAAATAATATTTTAGTTCATTACAAACGGGTTAAATAGACAAATTATTATAAATTGACAACTTTATCTATAATCATTAATTAGATATATTGTAAAATTCAGATAAAACTAATTTTCTTAAATTTTAAAACAATTTTTTTTAAAAAAAATTACTCGGTGCTATAATTAGCGCGGGTTAAATACTAGTGTGCAATATTTAATAGGCATTGTAAATATCAAAACAATGTCCTCATAATTTTCCTTAGTCAATTTTTTGGTCGAACCAACATTTTATATTTTATGTTGCTACGTAAGACTATTTGTACAGTCTAATTTTTGTTTCTTTGTTATTATCTCTTAATCTTGTATAGTTCAACTTATTTTATCAATGTAATCATGCTCCACAAGTTAAATTAAGAGGATTCAGAAAAATTTCATTTTATTAATTTTTCAATAGTCCCAAAGAGGCAATCTTGTATGCAAAATACTAAAAACCATAAACAATATTTATATTGTAGTCATTTTTCAAATATCCAGACGTTCCAGAGAAAATCAAATTCTACATCTAGCACTAAATCGGCTATAAAATTGATTTTCAATAACTTTCCCAAAAGGTCCAATAATTTAAATCATCATGAACCCAAAAAAAATATTGAATAAGGATTCCATAGATTTGCCAGAATTACCGATATGGGTAATATTATATCCATTTAATTTGAAAACCATCAACAATATTTAGATGCAAATGAGATGATTAATTCAATGTTGATTTGAAATTTGTCCATCGCAGGATTTTGATTGAGAACTAAGATGAATACTAAGAAAATGAATTCCAGTAGCCAACCAACCAGATTATCGAGTCTACTGGGTGTACTTTTGTTTTTTATCATCTCTTTGTTGCCCTTCAAAGAAACTGTCAAGACAGCGTTCTTTCCAAGCGCTGGAGAAACCTATACCATGAGACCAAAAATATTGCTTTCAAAGAACCCAAGTATGTGAACAGGTTTTACTTCGAAAGAACCCAAGTGCGTCAATGGGTGTCTAGATTTCAAAGTCAATTCATTGAAAGTTTTGAGATTCATCTCTCCAATCCAGTTGGATTAGAGGTAGATATCGAGTATTTGATCGAATTCGCAGTCTCCAGACAAGTGAAGAAGTTAGTTATGGGTTTCTCAAACCTTGCATGGAGAACTATTAATGAGGCATTGCGGCTTGATGTTCGTATTGAGTTGCCAGCATGTGTTTACGATCTAAAATCCCTAGAATCGTTGTATCTTTACGCATGCTGGTTTGACCCCTCGAAATTCGTAAACCCGAAACTGCTAAGAAACATATGTATTGGTTGGATCAGTCTCCAAAAGGTTGAGTCTCAAAAAATTCGGACAGGCCCAAATAAGATTATAGGGTTTCTTTGTTATAAATACAAGTGTTTAACAATAGGAATACCTAATCCGGACTCCAGGGATTCCGAGCACTTTAGAGGCGGCTCGTAGAGCTAGAGAGAGAATAGGGGTTTTCTCTGGGGAATCTAGTTATGTTCTTTGTTCTTTCTTGTTTGCTGGGTGTGAGAGAGATCCTATATTGTGAACCACATCGGAGGTGTTTTCCGATTGTTCTTTATAGTGGATGTTGTGGATCCATGATCCACCCCAGACGTAGCGGTTAGAGGCCGTGAACTGGGTGAACAATTATGGTGTTCGTTAATTTGTGTATCGAAGATAGATTGGGACAAAGAAAATTAAAGTTTAAATCCTAACAAGTGGTATCAGAGCGTCAGGTTCTTCGATTCACAGTTTTGACGGGAACATCGAGATCTCACGGAAGTAAGAACGGTTGAAGAACTGGTGAATGGTTTTAAAGCTTCAGGTTATTTTCAAGCTTTCATGGTTTCATGTTTCTAGTCACGTGTACAATCACACGTGACCAGAGAGAGAGAGAGAGAGTCTTTTTCTCGGGAATAGCTGATCGGAGGAACAAGAAAACGCGGGTTTCATCATCAGTAGATGTGGCCGGAGGAGCGGTGATAATGACCGGAGGGGAAGTCGCCTAAAACGTCTTGAGAACGGAGACGGGATTGCTGGTTCTCGGCGATGAGGAGTCACCGGAAGTGCAGCGACGGTGGCAGAGAAGACGCCGGAAGAAGTGGAGCCACCGTTCGGGTTCGATTTTGCGATCGAGATGTGGAGGCGGTTCTGGCCGACGGTGCTTTGGTTCGGTTTGGTGACGGTGTTGAAGAAGCTTTGGGAAAGGAGCTTCTCGGGTTAGGGTTCGTCGGGGATTGGGCCGAGTGCACGTCGCGAGTTGCCGGAGGTCGGAGATGCGCAGGTGAAATCGCCGGGAATTGCAGAGAGCTTCTGGTCGGAGGAGTCGCCGGGTTTCTCGTGTCGGACGTGAGGAGTAGAACACGTCGGAGAAGACACGAGCTGGAGGCGGCGCGAATCGCCGGAAGGTCGCCAGAGCTACGGCGGCGGCGAGTCAAGTCGCCGGCAAGGATGCGCCAAGGAGGTGTAGCCGCAGGGGAAGTCGCCTCGAGGAAGAAGAAGGAGAAACTAGGGTTTCTTCTGTTGGGTCCTAGTTGGGCCGGAATCTTGGGCCAGAACAAAAAAAAAAATTTTGGCCAGAAAGGAGGAAAAGTTAATTGGGCCCGAAAATCAGAAAAAAAAAAAACAGAAAATTTAGTTGGGCCATATCATTTTTTGGGCCTGTCCAAATTTTTTGAGGATTTTGGAGGAAATTTCAGTTGAACCAGGGATTAAAACAAGCCCAATTTTAATCAAGGTGAAATTATCCAATTATGCAAGGAGAATGAACCGGAGCTCAAGGGACAGAATATCACAGATGAGACAGAAAAGTGTAACCAGGGAGAGATTGGGTTTAAGGTGGAGTAATTTCCGGTATAAGATGGATTATTGGTTCAGATCAAGATCAGGGAATCATAATTGCATCGTCAATCTCAAGGGTCAAACCGTGCGAATCACAAGGTACATTTGTGATGTTTTGATTGGTTGTTTCGAGTTGCTCAGGGTCTGCAAAATTCAGGGAATTGAAATCTTGGGAGAATACATGAGTTAGTGTTCAGGGTTCAAACTAGCTATTGGAAGATAATTCATGGGACTGAGGGACGCTTTAGAAGTTTGAATTGTCTGTGTGTTATTGGCTATTTGAGGATTAATAAAAAGTTTCTGGATTCAGTTCAAGGAGAGTTGCAGATGAGTATGGAACAAGATGAAGGAATCTGTTGGGGATAAAGGCAGATTGGTATGGTTAAGGTTTGAGGAGTTTTGGTTTGTAGGCTTAGTCTCAAATTGGTGGATAGAGGTCCAGTAGCAGATGGAGATGTTTACAGGTTCAAGCATAATCAGGTTGCAACCAGGGTTAGAAGGAAAGCTTTAGAGCTTTGTTGCTTGATGGTGGTGACGACATCTGGATATCAGTTGCAATTGTTAGCAATTGAAGAGGGATCCAAGAAAGGATCAGAATGCAGAGGATAAAAAAACTGCATTAGGAAAAAGAGAACAAGCAGAGTTCTGGTTTACCTATTTGCATCTTAGAGAGGTCTGGTGGATGAATCTTTTGTAGGGTTCACTTGCAGGAGTTCAAGTGAGTTGGAGGCACACCTAAAGAAAGCTCATGAGTACAAGGTGAAGATTCAGTCTGATCTCTAAGGGATAAGATGCTAGTGCCAATGATAGGTGGATTTTGCATACATGTGATGTGATGCAGGGTATGTTTACAGCAAGGAAGCGGCTTCAAGGGTTCTAGAAATGAAGTGCTAAAGGTTGTAACATGGTGTCTCGGGCATTTCACAAGGTTGTGGATGTGAGACAGGTTTACCAAACAGTTCGAGTCTGTTGGTTGGATGGTTCTGCTGATGCAGAAGGGATTTGAACAGAAGGTTGAACAACGGTATTTGTATCGAGAGTCTTCTTAGCCAGGTGGAGTTAGGAGGAGGGTTCTGCAGGCAATAGCAGTGGTGCAAAGTGATGTTCAAAAAGGTGTTCAGGTTCAGTGGTGTCTTGGTAAGTCAGAGACGGTTTCAGGGAAATGAAGCATAAATGACTTAGAGGTTTTCTGCAGTTGTTTCAAGAGGAATTGGTTTGTCAGCAAGGTTCTGTAAAGCAGGATGCATGAACATGGTTGTGTCGAAAGTCTGTTCAACAGTATGGTTGGATGGCGTGTTCTGTTAGGAGTAACAGCGGTACAACAGGAGTTCAAGGCTGATATGTTTTGTCAGAGAGTGTTGAATCAGGGATTGTTTCAGTTCTGAAGCATGTATGATTCAGGGTTAGCTACTTACAGTTCAAAGATGTGCTCAATTTAATACCCTAAAGTACTAAAGAAGTTGTTATAGTAAAGCTAGGGGTCGAACCACAGAAGACTCACAGAAACGCGCAATAGATTATATAGTTAAGAATCAAGCTAAGCCTAATAGATGTAATTAAAAGCGGTGCAGAAAATAAAAGAGTTGTATTCGATTGGGAAAATATAGGCCCATGGTTTTTCTCTGGAAATCAATGAATGCAGATAAACTAACTAGCAGGATTCAGATTTAGCGCAGTTCTTGAACTCAAATCACTTAGACATAATTAACCAACTCTCGCTGCGAAAACTATCTAAATCTAAATCCTATGAATTCCAAATCTCTTTGCGAATCNCAGGTTTGATATGTTCACAAATCAATTAAACCAAATCTCTTTGCGAATAATCAATTTGCTCACCTAGGTTCTATCAGGTAATTAATCGCACTCTCGTGCCTAATCAATTATCCTAAGATCTAAATTCCAGATTCGTCAACCTAGAATTAGCTTTGAACACAACCTAAGGCGAAGAACTAATTCAGATGGTGAATCCTAAACAGATAATTAACCTAGGTTCTATCAGGTAATTAATTGCACTCTCGTGCCTAATCAATTATCCTAAGATCTAAATTCCAGATTCGTCAACCTAGAATTAGCTTTGAACACAACCTTAGGCGAAGAACTAATTCAGATG
>PKML01046216.1:16202-27367 GCA_002933935.1 Eutrema yunnanense | reverse complement strand
TATATAGCATAGGAAGAAGAAGTTGTTCGCGGCGCCTAGGGTTCTTAGAGGGGGAAGATCAATCTTTCCATTTTTGTGATCTTAGGTCTGTCGAAAGTTTTTGTGCTAGGATTGCTTCTAGTGAGTTGTTTAAGCCAAGAGACTTAGTTATTACTCCTTGCTAAAGCCAGAAAATGTGTTTAGCTTCCCCATAGTAGTTCTTACCTTCATCACAGAACCTGTTCTTTCCTTTTTACTTGTGCACTTTGTTTTGTGATTCATCTTTGCAAAAGAACTTGTTACTGGTGAGTTTTTATTTCTGTTCAGGTCAAGATGTCGCAGGATGAGGAAAAGATTAGTACAATGAGGAACAACAAGCTGATGATGGATGCAATGATAACACGAATGCAACAGATGTTGAACACGGCTTTAGATGACAAGTTCGAAGCCTATCGACAAGAGCAGCAACCAGAGCAAGCTGGTAATCAACCAAGGAGAGGTCATAGACCAACCACGACAGCATGGTGATGATGATGCAGCAAGCTACTACATCGAAGAGAGTGAATCAACTCGAGGAAGCCTGAGAAGGCAGGCGTGATAGAGAAGGCATATACAGTTTTGGAGGTCTCATGCTCAGAATCCCACATTTCCATGGGACGAGTGACCCTGATGCATACTTGGAGTGGGAAAAGAAGATTGAGTTGGTCTTTAACTTCCAACATTATACATAGATGAACAAGGTAAAGATAGATGCGACTGAGTTCAGTGACTATGCTTTCAGCTGGTGGGATCAACTAGTCACCTCTAGAAGACGTAATGGAGAAGACTCTCTGAGTACTTGGAATGAGATGAAGAGGATCATGAAGAAGAGGTTTGTTCCAAGCCACTATCACCGAGAGTTGCACAACAAGCTGAGAAAACTATCTCAAGGAAGCCGCATCGTAGAGGATTACTATCAAGAGATGGAAACGCTTGTGATCCGTGCTGATATTTCAGAGGATAAAGAAGCAGCTATGTCACGGTTTCTAGGTGGATTAAACAGAGAGATACAAGACCGTCTGGAGATGCAGCACTAGATGGAGATAGAAGAGATGCTCCACAAAGCAATCCTGATTGAACAACAACTCAAGCGCAAAGGTCCCTCTCGACCTAGCTATAGAAGTGGATCAGTTGTTGCTAGACCAGGTTACCAAAGAGATGACAAATCTAATACGTTCCAGCGTGATGGCAAGCCAGTTGTGACACCAAGGCCAGAGATGAGACCCTACTTGATCAACCAAGACAACAAGGGCAAAGGCAAAGTAGAAGTCACCACTTCAAGGTCTCGAGATGTCAAGTGTTTCAAGTGCCAAGGCATAGGCCATTATGCCAACGAGTGCATCAACAAGAGAATCATGGTTCTACTAGATAATGGGGATATGGAGTCTGAGGATGAAGTAGTAATGGATACTGATCCCTCATCCGAGTATGAAGAGCAACCTGCCCAAGGACAGCTCTTAGTCACAAGAAGATCTTTGAGTATGCAAACCAGAACTGATGAACAAGAGCAGAGGGAGAACTTGTTCCACACGAGATGCCAAGTCCAAGGCAAGGTATGTAGCCTTATCATCGACGGAGGATGCTACACCAACGTAGCAAGTGAGACGATGGTTAAGAAACTTGGGTTGAACGTGAAGAAGCATCCAAGACCTTATAAACTTCAATGGCTGAACAAAGAAGGCGAGATGGCCGTGAACTACCACGTGATCGTTCCCCTGGCCATTGGGAAGTATGAAGATGAAGTCATGTGTGATGTGTTGCCAATGAAGGCTGGACACATCCTTCTTGGAAGGCCATGGCAATCTGATCGGAAGGTAACTCATGATGGGTTCACTAACCATCACTCTTTTGAGTTTAATGGCCGGAAAACCGTCCTGGTTCCCATGACACCCAAGGAAGTTCTCCAAGATCAGTTGCAACTCAATAAGAAGGGAGAAGCAGCTCCTGAGCCACGCCCAGACAAAAGGATCGATCGATCCCCTTCAAGAACGATCAATCGAAAAGCCACAGATGGACATAAGACATTTCGATCGATCGATCCTCCCAAAGACCGATCGTTCCTTCACCCTCGATCAGAAACGAAAGGCAACAAACGATCAATCCTAGCCTTGACTGATTGATCCTTTGCTAAGCAATCTCACTTCCTTGCCAAGTCAAGTGATATCAAGCTAGCTATCTCTTCTAAGCAACCTTTAATCTTACTTGTGTTTAGAGGAGCTCTTACGAGCTTGACTAATCTTGCACCGGTGCTACCGAGTGAAATGAAAAATCTTTTGCAGGACTATGAAGACGTATTCCCAGGAGATAACCCAACGGGACTGCCACCACTTAGAGGCATTGAGCACCAGATCGACTTCATGTCTGGTGCTTCACTACCAAACCGTCCAGCATACCGGACCAATCCTATGGAGACGAAGGAGCTGCAAAAACAAGTCGATGAGCTCATGGAGAAAGGCCATATCAGAGAGAGCATGAGTCCTTGTGATGTATCGGTTCTGCTCGTGCCAAAAAAAAGATGGCAGCTGGCGTATGTGCGTTGATTGTAGAGCAATCAACAACATTACGGTGAAGCATCGACATCCCATTCCTAGGCTAGATGATATGTTAGATGAGTTGCATGGTTTTTGCATTTTCTCTAAAATAGATTTAAAAAGTGGCTATCATCAGATTAGGATGAAAGAAGGAGATGAGTGGAAGACTGCATTCAAAACGAAACATGGCTTATATGAATGGTTAGTGATGCCATTTTTGCTGACAAATGCACCTAGTACGTTCATGAGGTTAATGAATCACGTCTTGAGAGCATTCATAGGTCACTTTGTTGTAGTATACTTTGATGACATTCTTATATACAACAACAACCTAGATCATATTAGTCATGTGCAATCTGTTTTGAACGTGCTTAGAGAGGAGAAGCTTTATGCCAACCTCAAGAAATGCACTTTTTGTACGGATAACCTTGTCTTTTTAGGTTTTGTTGTAAGTGCATATGGGATTAAGGTCGACGAGGAGAAGGTTAAGGCCATTAGAGACTGGCCTAGCCCAAAGACAGTAGGTGACGTGCAGAGCTTCCACGGCCTCGCTGGGTTCTATAGGCGGTTTGTACGAGACTTCAGCACTCTTGCTGCACCTCTCACTGAAGTGATCAAGAAAGAAGTTGGCTTTAGATGGGAAGCAGCACAAGAAGAGGCCTTCCAGACCTTGAAAGAGAAGCTTACTCACGCCCCTCTCTTAGCTCTTCCTGATTTTCTTAAGACTTTTGAAATTGAGTGTGAAGCTTCTGGTGTAGGAATTGGAACTGTCTTAATGCATGATAAGAAGCCCATCGCCTTCTTTAGTGATAAGCTTGGAGGAGCCTCATTGAACTATCACACTTATGACAAGGAGCTGTATGCATTAGTGAGAGCTTTGCAAACGTGGCAGCACTATCTGTGGCCTAAGGAGTTTGTCATACACACTGACCACGAGTCTCTAAAGCATCTAAAAGGACAACACAAGCTCAATAAGAGACACGCAAGGTGGGTCGAGTTCATTGAGACATTCCCATATGTCATCAAGTACAAAAAGGTAAGGACAATGTAGTCGCTGATGCATTGTCCCGAAGGTACGTGTTACTATCTACTCTAGATGCAAAACTGCTGGGTTTTGAGCAGCTTAAGCACTTATATTCTTCTGATTCTGATTTTCAAGAAGTGTTTAAATCTTGTGAAAAGTTTGCTGCTGGCCGTCATTATAGAAGTGAGGGATTCCTCTTCTATGATAATCGCTTGTGTGTACCTAACTGTTCTGTTCGAGACTTGCTTGTTAGGGAAGCACATGGAGGAGGTTTGATGGGACATTTCGGGATTGCTAAGACCCTGAAGGTGATGCAAGATCACTTCCATTGGCCTCACATGAAGAGAGACGTTGAGAGAATCTGTGACAGGTGCACAACGTGCAAACATGCTAAGTCTAAAGTGATGCCACACGGTTTGTATACCCCTCTCCATGTACCTACTCATCCTTGGACTGACATATCCATGGATTTTGTATTAAGACTGCCTAGGACTAGAACAGGGAAGGACTCTATCTTTGTAGTAGTAGATCGATTCTCTAAGATGTCACATTTCATTGCTTCACAAAACAGATGATGTATCTCATGTAGCGAGTCTGTTCTTTAGGGAAATTGTGCGTCTTCATGGCATGCCTAGGACTATTGTATTTGATAGAGACACTAAGTTTCTTAGTTTTTTCTGGAAAACATTATGGTCTAAGTTAGGTACTAAACTATTATTCTCTACTACATGTCACCCACAAACCGATGGCCAAACAGAAGTTCTCAATAGGACTCTACGGACTCTTCTGCATGCACTGATTAAAAAGAACATTAGGACGTGGGAAGCTTGTCTACCGCATATAGAGTTTGCATACAATCATGATGTGCATTATGCTTCTAAGTATTCCCCATTTCAGATTGTTTATGGTTTTAGTCCTCTATCTCCTTTGGATTTAACCCCTCTGCCTTTGAGTGAAAGAGTAAGCTTAGATGGAAAACAGAAAGCTGAGCTGGTTAAGCAGATTCATGAAGAAGCTCGAGCCAACATAGAAGCGAAAACGAAGAAGTATGCTGAATACCAGAACAAGGGAAGACACAAGATGATCTTTGAGGAAGGAGACCTCGTCTGGGTGCACTTGAGGAAGGATTGATTTCCAGATTCCATATCAGAGGAAGTCCAAACTCATGCCTAGAGTCGATGGTCCATTCAAGATACAAAGAAGGATCAATGACAATGCCTACCAACTGGATCTTCAAGGTAAGTATAATATAAGTCATAGCTTCAACGTTTCGGAACTTAGCTCCTTTTCGTGCATATGATCCAGATTTGAGGTCAAATCCTTTTCAAGAAGGGGGGGATGATGTGATCATGGACAACATTGGACCAACACAGGAAGAGCTCGTAGCCGAGGAACTTGAATCAACACAAGAAGAGCTTGTAGCTGAGGAGCTTGTAGCCGAGGAGCCTAAGACCATCCCAACTGGTCCAATGACACGAGCAAGGGCTAAGGAGCTCAAGGAAGCTTTTGCTGGCATTCTTAACCACACTCATAAGAAACCAAGCTACCTGAACCAAGAAAGCAACGAATCAACTCCAATACTCGTCCTAATCCAAGTACAAGATGGCTAGTGAGCTTGTGGTCTGTCTTTGTACTCTTTTTCCCTATTTTTGTTTTTGTCCCACTTGGGTTTTGCAAAGATAGGTTTTTAATGAGGCAAGGATAGATCACCACACCTTAGCTCACTACCCACGCCAAGGCCCAGATGCACCAATTCGACCAGCATGGCCATTTTTCCTTTTTCTGTTTTAAGTGTTTTTCCCTTTTCTTTTATTTTGACTTTTCTTTTATTTTTTCCATTATTTGGTCGGCATATTGGCTTTATAAGCACTTGTATTGTCGACCAAAGACATTATCCTACCTTTGAATTTAATCATAAACGGCGCAACCGCTTTTCTTTGAAGAGAGACGAGTTCATCTTCTCTTCGATTTTGCTTGGTGTGTAATATCCATGCTTCTTGTTATACTCAAGTGTGTCATATCTTGAAGAGAACAAAGGTTTATCAGAAGTTCACCATCCCCTCTGTGCAACCACTTCACCTCCACACGCCTTGAAGCTCATCTGCTTGCAAGGATTATCCTTCACGTTACCAGCCTGAGAGTGGCGATCTAAGGGGATTCATGTCATCATGTAACTTCTAGTCTTTGCTTAAGGTAATTTTCCAGTCGAGCTAATGACACTTGGCAAATAAATATATATTGGTACTTAAGATGTTTTATCAAATCGAACCAGAACCATATTGAAGTTTACATTTGAATATTATTTCAACTCTAAGATCAGTAGTTAGTTCATGATGCTAACTCCATGCAATAAGAACAAACCTAAAATAAAGAACTTCTATTATCGAGCTAAGTTAATGCAAGTTATCATTATCAATCATGAAATCCTCTTTGATTGAACCATTTAAACCCAACTAATGAACTACTCTAACATGATTAAGCTAAGCAAATATGAAGTAGATGAATGCATAATCAATAAGTCAAAGTAGAAACAAAAGAGTTCAAGAGAGATCTCTATCTCCCGAAACTAAAAACAAAGAACAAAAGTATAGATTTCGGAGCTACAAATTTTGTATCTATAAGAGGCACACGGTCTACGAGACCTAAAAAACATATTTATAGGTCTTGAACACTTCAAAAGGCGTCTAGCAGGGCTTTCTATTGTGCGTAAAGAAATCAGATTTAAGGTGGGCTTGCAAATGGCCATGATGAAACTGAGCTGGCTGAGGGTAAAGTCTCTCTGGCCGCGGGCGCGAGCGCGAGCCTCTGGATCGCGGCCATGGTAACTTTTATGCTCCTTGGCTTCTGCAGTTGACAGCTTGACAGAACTTCAGTAATCTTAATGGTTTTTTAGATTGAATTGTTGATATATCATAGTTTTTACCCCGTTTAAGCCATGATATAAGTCCTTTTTATAGAGTCTTTATAGTATTTTGGAGTCTTTTAAAGTTTTTTACAGGTTTTAGCACGTTTGGAGTATTATTGGAGATATTGGAGCATTATGGAGCAAAAACTGAAGTCTGGTGACTAAGTGCCCGATCTGAGCGATAAGCATCGATCGATACCCCCTAGTATCGATCGACACCCATCAAGAGATCACGGGCCGCGACTTTTAATAAAGTTTGAAGAATTGCAGAACTTGCCCAGAAGACTTTGATATTTACAAGAAGACCCTAATTCGTGTTTAGGTTATTTAATTAGGATTTTCAGCCACTTTGTTAGCTACGCTTATTTTTATTCTGGATTTGTGAGAGAGCTTTTGAAGGGAGACAAGTCTGAAACTATGTTCGTCGAGAGAAGATTTCGAACCCTTTTGTTACTCTTCTTATTTTCTATTGAGTATTTATTCAAACATGTTTATTGATTCAATTTCCATGTCTGAGTAGATCTCTTGTTAGGTTTGGGGTTTTCTCATAGGGATTTCTTTGAATGCTAGGTTGATTAGTTTCTTAGGATTCACAATCTGAATTAGTTATTCACCTTAGGTTGTTCTCAAAGCTAATTCTGGATTGATCACCTAGAACTTAGATCTTAGGATAATTGATTAGGCACGAGAGTGTGATTAATTACTTGATAGAACTTAGGGTGAGCAAATTGATTATTCGCAAAGAGATTTGGTTTAATTGATTTGTGAACATATCAAACCTGAACTTTAAAGCTGATTTAGACTTTAGGATTCGCAAAGAGATTTGGAATTCCTAGGATTTAGATTTAGATAGTTTTCGCAACGAGAGTTGGTTAGCTATATTTTAGTGATTTGAGTTCAAGAACCGTGCGTAATCTGAATCATGTTAGTTAATTTAGCTGCATTCATTGATTTTCTGAGAAATACCCTGGGCCTATATTTTCCTCCATTGATTTACAACACCTTTAATTGCGTACTTGTTTTCGTTTACATCTTTTGATCTAGCGTATTTTGGATCTATATAATATATTGTGTGATATCTTGAGTTCTTGTGTTCGACCCCTGATTTACTGCAGCAACTGCTTTAGTACTAGTTAGGGTATTAATTTGAGCATATCAAATTTGGCGCCGTTGCCGGAGACTCAATTCGCCATTAGATTTTAGCTAAGAAATTTGTCTAAATCATCTCAGTATCGATTCATACCCTGCTGGTATCGGTCGATACCCTGCTGGTATCGGTCGATACCCTGCTGGTATCGGTCGATACCCGACGTATATTTCAGTTACTTACGTTCTTGGTTTTTGTTTTCAGGTGTATGCCTAATTTTGAAACCAGAAGCAACAAGAACACCCCGCTAGTTGATCTATCACTGGAACAACTAGCACTTTTGGAACGCACAAACAGAAAAGCAAAGAAATTGGCTAAGATGAACAACATTCAAGTGGAGTTGGTTCGTGATGCAGCTGGTTCTTACAGAGACCAAGAGGGTCGGTTGTGCAATGAGCAAGGACAACGGCTGGATGGAGAGGGGATCATCATGCCACCTGCTCCTGTTGTCGCTGAGAATGTCGCTGGGAACGCGAGGAATGCTGTGGTTAATCGTGGAAGAACGATTGGTGAGTACAACAGGCCTGATTAGTTTTTTCGCCAATCGGTCAGCGATTCGTCCTCCTACGTTTGAGAGGAATGACTTTGAGCTGAAACCTGCATACTACACTCTTGTGGGACAGCATCTCTTTCATGGTCTTCCTCATGAACATCCGATGGATCATGTGGAGAAGTTCGAGGACTTGGTCACTAGCATCAAGAGCAATGGAGTGTCCTACGACTATCTCTTCTGCAAGCTCTTCCCCTACTCTCTAGGTGGAGATGCGACTTATTGGCTGAGGCAGCTAACTCCTGGATCGCTGACTACTTGGGAGGAGACTAAGAGGGCCTTCTTGATTAACTTCTACGATGATGCACGATCTGAGGATCTGAGGAATAAAATCTCCCAATTTTCTCAAGGACCTACTGAGGCGTTCAAGGCTGCTTGGACGAGATTCAGATCGTATCAGAGAGATTTTCCATATCACGGATACTATGATGTGCAGCTGCTGGGTATCTTCTTCAGAGGGATAGATTGGAGGTATCAGATGGCTTTGGACTCTTCAAGCAATGGTAATTTCAACACTAGGTATCCTGAGGACGCTTATGTGTTGATTGAGAACTTTGCATCTAGCACTAGCACAAGAGTGCAGATTTCGAGCGCAAGAAGCTGGCTGGTAATCATGATGGGTTGCAGATCGCTGAAGTTAAGGCTCAGCTGCATTCTATGCACAGTCTTCTGCTGGGAAAGACAACAAAGGCCGTTCACTTTGCTGAAGATGTTGAGGTGTTTAACGAGGGTGAAGCAGAAGATGTCAACTACATTGGTGGTTCTGGTTTTCAGGGACAGAGGAACCAATTCAACAACAATCGAAGCTTCAACAACAACTTTCAGCAAGGAGGATTCAACCAGAAACCTGCCCAAAACAGCGGTTACACCGGGAACTATGGGAGCTCTTCTTACGAACATGTGGCTGCTAAAACATCAGAGAACAAGATTGAGGCTATGCTTGAAACGCTCGTTCAAGGACAGCAGCAAATCACAGTGACCTTCAATGGTAAGATGGACGCCTTGTACAAAGATCTGAGTGGAAGGATCGATGCTCTTGGTATTCATAAGAAGAAGCTGGAAACTCAGGTAGCTTAGATTTCAGAAGGTTCGAGAAGACAAGAAGGTTTTCTTCCAGGAAAAGAAGAGAACCCAAGGGCACACATCAATACCATTACCTTGAGAAGTGGTAAAGAGGTCATTTCAGAAGCGAGAATGGACCAAACTGCTGAAAATTTCGAGATGTCTGAAGATGAGGACTCTGAAATCGCCAAGGCATCGATCGACACTACCCAGCATCGATCGACACCGGTCAAAATTCTTACATGGGAAAACTCAAAATCTCGTGTATCGATCGATACCCCCCTGTATTGATCGATACTGAACCCGAAATCGATACAGTACTTAAGCTTACGAAGGAGAAGCCTAAAGCGGTTGCAGAGAGAGTCTACATACCGAGGATACCTTACCCCAGAGCTCTTGGGAAGACTAAGAAGGAGGTAGAGGACACTAGATGCAAGGAAATTTTGGACAAGCTGGTTGTTGAACTTCCCTTCATCGATGCTATCAAGACTTCTCCAGCTTTCAGGAGATATGTCAAGAAGATGGTGTCCAGCAATGTGAACCTTGAAGAAGGTTGTCTGATGATCACCCATGAGTGCAGTGCAATCCTAACGAAGCTACCAGATCCAGGGAGTTTCGTCTTGGATTGCACAATCTTTACAGACAGGTTTGAGCGTTTTCTTTGTGACCTTGGCTCAAGTGTCAACCTCATGCCATACTGGGTTGCTAAGAGAATGGGAATGACAGACTTCACTTCTACTAGGATCTCGCTGATCGTTCAGTTAGACTTCCAGAAGGTTTGCTCGAGGATGTTCCGATTAAGATTGGGAATTGCTTAATCCCAACTGATTTCATTGTCTTGGAGTATGATTCGGAACCCAGAGATCCTCTCATCTTGGGAAGGCCATTCCTAGCAACAGCTAGTGCTCTGATTGATTGCAGGAATGGGAAGATAGCTCTGAACATTGGTGAGTTGGTCATGACTTTTAACATGGAGAAGATGATGAAGAGACCAACCATCGATGGACAGACTTTCTTCGTTGATACCTTATGTGACATTGCTGAGGAGTACTTCCTGGAGATGCATCATGAGGACCCATTGGAGAGGGCATTGGTCTGTTCAGCTGAGTCAGAAGTCCATTCGAGTGATGTTGCTGCTGAATACGGGAAGATGCTCGATACATCACTGCCAATATCAATCGATACTCACCTAGTATCGATCGATACCCTGCGGCCAGAAAGAGGTTTGGCCGAAAGTACTAAGCAAGCTGCTGGGCTTGGAGATTGGAGCGAGGAGAAAGCTCCTAAGGTGGAACTCAAACCACTTCCTGCGAATCTGAGGTATGGTTTTCTTGGTCCTAATTCCACGTTCCCAGTAATCATTAATGCTTCCTTGAACAACGCAGAGGTTACCTTACTGCTGAGCAGGCTGCGCAAGTATCGCAAAGCTCTTGGCTATTCTCTTGATGATATTTCAAGTATATCACCGGACCTTTGCATGCATAGGATTCATCTTGAGGACGAGTCAAAGGCTTCAATTAAGCATCAGAGGAGGCTGAATCCGAACCTAAAGGAAGTGGTTAAGAAAGAGGTCATGAAACTCTTAGATGCAGGAGTTATCTATGCCATCTCAGATAGCTCTTGGGTCAGTCCAGTGCACGTTGTTCCTAAGAAAGGAGGGATAACCGTGGTGAAGAATGAGAATGATGAGATGATTCCTACGAGGACTATCACTGGACATCGAATGTGCATTGACTACAAGAAGTTGAATGCTGCTACACGGAAAGATCACTTCCCATTGCCATTCATTGACCAGATGTTGGAGAGATTGACTAGTCATCCCTACTATTGTTTCCTTGATGGATATTCAGGTTTCTTCCAGATCCCTATCCATCCAGATGACCAAGGGAAAACCACTTTCACATGTCCCTATGGCACATTCGCATACA